>CANSZD010003277.1:292500-300000 GCA_947648045.1 Beta corolliflora | reverse complement strand
ATCCAGAAAAGACGAGAGAGCAGGAAAGAAAGAGAATGGGAAAGAGAGGGGGAGAAAGTAGTAATTGACTTTATAAAATTTACAAAAACATAACAAACGGGAGAGAGGAGAAAACAAATAGAGAGGAGCACTTTCAAAAGATCTTATATATTCGCGAAACAACAAAAGGAGTGAAAGATTGACTTTGGGAATTTCAGAAAAGGATTTATTAATAAATACCCATTAAAAAACAAGGAGTTGCCTTACTGTTCCTTAGTAATAGTGACTTCACGGTTCTGCCCTCCGCTGTTCATAGAACCACTTCCCTACCCTCCCTTTGCCACGTTCTTTTTTTCCTCCCGTTTTCCTGTGAACCCTTCATCTTCATCTTCATCTTCATCCTCCTCAGTCCTCCTTAACCTAGATAATTCACCTTCATTTTCGAACAACGCCTCCTACTCTCCCCTCTAGTCTCACTTTCTCAATCTTCTTCGTCTCTCTCCGGTTTTTTTTGCTCTCAAGAACACAATTTCTATCGGTAATAATCAAGAACACATTTCAGTTCCATCGGCAGTCGCACATGCCTAGGGCTTTGAAGAAACCACATGTATTCTCATGGATTTCACATATCTGGGTAATATTAGCTTTTGTTGGAAATTTTAAGATGCTTTTATTTTTGTTGCTTTTGTTCGTTCTTGGTTAACATGATAATGCAAAGGTTTTTTTAGTTACTTTCCATTTCCTTTCTCTTCATTTCTTGTGTGTGGGTTAGATTTCATGGAATTTGAGTGATTATGATGCAATTTGAGATATAAAGTTCTGTAATTTAAAGTAATTTTTTTTTTGGTTTACATACTTATTCTCATCTTTTATTTTATTTATACTCCATCCGGTCTTTATTAGTTTACCCCTATTCCTTTTAAGGGTGTCCCTTATTAGTTTACCCCTTTCTTTTTTTTTGCTATTTTTGGAATGGGCCCACTAACTTTCCATCACACATACATTCAACTTTAGTATAAATTAATCTTTTCTCTCTCTTAGTATGCCCCACAATACTATTCCTCCTAAAACTCTGTGCAAAAGAAAGGGGTAAGCTAATAAAGACCGGAGGGAGTAATTTCGAGTTGCAGGTTTTTTTTTTGTTCGTCTTCCTCTCATGTCTTTGATGTCGATTCTCATTGTTTTATTTTTTATTTGGTTTCCTGTTTTAGGGTTGATTTTTTAGAGATTGAAAAGCAAGTATGGAGGAACCCTAAATTTTCTTTCATTGGTGAAGTTGCAGCCATTTTTCAAGAATCAGGTCAGCTCCTCTCCTTCAAATCACCCTAATTTTTGCTGTTAAAGTTATTTGCACGTTTAATCTTCCTTTATTATTCCCAATATGAACACAATTTTGCTTTGTATTTAAATTAGGATCTTTTCTAATTTCTGATTTTTGGTAAACCATTGTCATATATTTCTTTCCTATTATATTGTAAGCTGTTGTTGCCTAAGGGGTGATATTACCAAATCTTTCATTTGATGTCATGCCCTTATTTTTTCTTTTACTGAACATTGACGTTTTGCTTTCCTTTTGGCAGAATTACAATCGTAATCTTTTTGTGTTTCTATACTTCATCTTGGTCATTGTTTCAGCAATGACTTCACTCAAAAAACACCAAGATAAGTCATCATTCTCTGGGAAATCAATACTTTACCTGAATTGACATCAAACTGAGGAATGGAAGGGCTGGATGCAGGCAAGTATTTTCTTAATATGAATTTTATTTTTCCTGTTTGTAAAAGGAGGATTACTACTTATGGAACCAGTTGTGGGCTATAACTTAAATTGCATTCAACTTGCTGTATATGGTTTTTTTTCTTTAAAGCTGTTGTGCCTACAATTGCTTGCATTATACTTCTAGAAAAGATCTTCACTCAAATCAATGCTTCTGGGAATTCTCGGAACTTTATCACAATTATTGAGGATCATACGATAAGCTGGGTCAGGTAACGTAGTGTATTTACACTGCCCTACGCCCCTAATCTTGTGAAGAGGCTGCTATCTGACAGATCCTCCAGAATTGGTTAATTATGCAAACCTTCAACTTGAAAATATATTTACTCGTAATTTAGTTTGAATTGGCTAATGGTGGAAGAGAGCTGATCACTAGCAATATTCACTTCTATGAGAACACCCCATGAAGAATGTATGTGAGACCCCACTTTGTAACCTTGACACCCACATGCATTGTTGGCATCACAACCTCTAAGATATCATCTTTTGAAGTGTTATTTCACCTGATGTCAAATTATCCACTTGTTCCTTTAGGTATTTTGATTTTTGAGTGAATGGAACCGAGAACTGAGTTAATGCTATGTATTTCTAACTGCTCGATTCCTATTGTGTGATATTTCTTTCTTGTACATGTGAATACCTGTCTTTAATGTGATTGTGCAAATTGATTTCCTCACTGTTATTAAGTCAATGCTTGCTAGAGACCTATGTTATTGGTGTTCAGTATTTTTAGCTATTCACTAATTACATGCCTTTGGAGTCGACATGTTCTTTTTCTGATGTATCATTATTTTGCCGCCGCGGAGATCTACAATGCTATACGTGTGTTCATTGCTGCATATGTTTGGATGACTGGCTTTGACAATTTTTCTTACTACTACATACGAAAAGATTTTAGTCTGGATCGTTTTACCCAGGTAATGTAATGGTCTTTTATTTGAATTCTTAATCTTTTGATTTTCTTTCTGTTCTATGAACTGGAGAGAGGGGAGGGGGGCGTGGAGGGGACATGAACATGTTTTATGAAGACGCTTTTTGAAATTTTTGTCTGCTGCCTTTATGCAGATGATGCGGCGGCTAAATTTCTTCGTTGGTTTTTGCTGCATTGTTTTGAATAATGATTATATGCTATACTATATTTGTCCAATGCATACACTTTTCACTCTTATGGTGTATGGATCCCTTGGTATATTCAATAAGTACAACGGAATTCCAACTTTTCACGCTTTCTTGTATTCTTCATATAAAAGTAACATACAACCATTCTCGTTGTAGGATTCTCATAGTCGGATGGAGAGAACCTTCAATTATGACTGGCCTAGCATCTTTTGCTACTAATGTATTTTGCTATTAGTTCTTGTAATATATATAACAATTATTCAAGGGCATCTATAAAGGCTAATGTGGCTCAATGTTCATGGCAAAGATTTTTTTTGTATTTTGCAACTCAACAACAACCAGAATTAACAAGGGTATATGCATATATGTTATGCAATCTACTTAGCTTATGCTCTTATCTACCAAGTTTAGATGTCTTTGTTTCTCCCAACTTAATTATGCTAATGCTTAATATTTAGTTGTCCGCAATCATTTTTGCTACCTTGCAACAACTATAAGACCAATATTGTGAGTATAAGCATCAAATATCTTAGCGCAATAGCTTCACATTCAATATACTTATTATATTTAGCTTAATTTGAATATCACAAATGCACTTAAATTACATTATACCATAACGATTTGGTTCAAATAGTTACACAATTAATTCTGTTTATCAAACGTTTGGTTGTTCGCAATTAATGTTGCTACCTTCAATAACCCACCGCCTAATATAAACTAAGCTCTTTTCTTTGCTAGGCATTAATTAGTGATTGTAATAGATATGGAAGAGTAGAGAAGGCACCAAACCTTGGGCAAATTGTGTACCTCAAGAAGGGTTTGCACTACCAAAGCATATATGTAATATAATCTAATAGCCTTATTATCTAACCTACACGTTCATATACTTTAAAATGGCTTAAATTATTTTTGCTTATATTGCCATAGAACTATTCATAATAATTGTCGTTTTCTTGGGGGGCCGCGCGCGGTTTTTGTCCCTTACCTGATTACGCTTAAGCTTAATTCGAATATTGCAAATACAATTGCTTAATGATAATAATAATGAATTTACTAAAAAAGTTACACCGGTGCGCGCCAAACAACAACTAGTAATGAAAAAATGCAAAAAAAAAAATTGGTTTTTTTGGGGGGGGTCAACCGATCCAATTTTGACCGATTAACTTGGTTAACGATCCGGTTTTCACCCAAAACCGGATCGGTTAGTGATCAACCGATATGGTTACGGGCCCGGATCAGTTGATCACTAAGAACTTATGCGGGCCTAGCGCATCCGGACCAAAATCGGATCTGTAAGCCCGGTTTTGAGCTGATCCAATGGGCTTTTTTCCACTAGTGATAGGGTCTTTCACGAAGCTCTACAAGGTGGGCCTAATGATTAAGGAAGAGGTACAAGCCTTTAATAATAAGGGTTACAATAACAACAACTCTTTCAAGAAGAGTAATAATAACCCTTCTAGCTCCAAGAGCAATGAAATCATTGCCCTGAACATTAAAGATAGGGGTTATCAGACGCAAAAGCCCCAGAGAACCTTCACTCCCCGGGCATGACTTTACAATAAGCTTTCAATAGGTTTCATGGAAGAGGAGCACTCCGGCAAATTGGTCCTACTCCGGACCACGTGCACACGAGAAGCGATATTCGAAATGGAATCCCAACTCTTATTGCAAATATCACCAAGGGAACGGGCATTGATTCCCCCACACTTAGATTCACGCTCACCTGAAATATACAAAGACGCGACAACAATAATAACCAGCAACGCCAACAAGTTTAACCAACAACACCAACAAGAATCAAAATGCCAGCTCACGACACACTAAACTATCAGCTCTCCCAAACCTCCAAAAGATGATCTAAAACTACTACTACTACAACTAATTTAGAATAGCAAGCCATGGAACAAAGACAAAAAGGTAAAAATTCCATGCTTACCCCCAAAAACAAACAATCAACTAAAAGAATGTGAAAGCCAAAATAAATCTTCACAAAATAAAGGATGAATTCACTAACCCAACCCGAAGACACCTTCCTCCTTATGACACCAACTCCGGCAAATGAGTTTTCCAAATACAAAATTCTCTCTTAATCTCTCATTTTGCCTAGGAGCCCTTTCGGGTTTTCATCCTAGCTTCTCACATTTCTTTTTTCATCTCACCATCTTACCTGCTCAATATAAGCCACTTTTTTTTGCATAGGTTGCCCTTTCGGGTTTTCAACCTATCCGGGCCCCCATTTTTGCCCGAGTCGCCCGCCCTTGCGGGTTTTCAACTCAGCGGGATTCACTTCATCATCATTTTTTTTATATTTTGTTTTTTCATTTTTTTTTTCATTTTTTTCAAATTGAAAGTAATAAATACAACATAGATACATGAGAATGAGAATACCCTCCCCCCTACTTAAACTACACATTGTCCTCAATGTGATGAAAATGAGAAGAAAAAGGAAACGAAAATGGGGGGGGAATAGAAAATCGAGCAAATCGAAGATCGAATGCTCAAGACTCATGACCAAACAATCCGTCAAACTCAAATTTCTTAACAACACCATCTCAAATCTCCGAAATCAACTCACAACCCTCTCCCTCAAATCACTAAAACAAATGGCAAATTCAAAAGTTTTAAATTTTTGAGATTTTCACCTAGCTCAAGAGATCGAAAAGATTCATTAACAATCTCAATCCTCTAGTGTTACCAACTCCTAGCTATTGAACTCCTCCCAACGGGTTTTCTTTTGTGGACTTGGGCTCAAAGTGGATTAAGATTTGTTGTGGTTCTTTTGAGTGGGCGGTGGTTGAAAGAAAATTTGTTGTGGTGGTGGAAATTTGATGAGAAAATAAAGGAAAAGAAAGAAAATAAAAGGGATCTCTGGTTGCCTCCCGAGAAGCGTTGTTGTTTAAAGTCGTTAGCTCGACTTAGTACCTTAAGCTTAATCATTGGGTCGTGCTCCATGTGTGACAATGGTGGTTCCATGTCAATCTCCACTTCAAGTACCTGCAAAATTGATTGAGAGAAACTCTTGCAATGCATCGTTAATACCTAGCTTACTACAACATGGTTGAGCATATAACATCATATTATATCCAAAACCTAGCATTAAGTCAACAACAAACATCAACTAGTAGTACTCCTAGCTAATCCAAGTCATGACCATTAATATCAATATTTAAAGCTAGACAATAACCAAGATATAAAGTAAATCTTACAATAAACCGTCAAAAGCTTCAATCAACCATTCCTAAGAGAGTGGCCAACCAAAAACAAAGAGCACAAGCAATACCATCCAAAAATCACGCTAAATACAAACAAGTAACACCGTTTCCCCGGCAACGGCGCCAAAATTTGGTGGGGCGCGGATGTGTCGTTGTGCACCGCACCCGGCCAAAGATAAAATTTCTCCTACTCTCTTTTACACTAAGCTAGTATAATGGAAGTAGGGGTCGTATCCACAGGGAAACATGGACGAGTTTAATACTCAGCGTGATTCAAAACCTAGATTAAGCTAAGGGCCGAGAAACCTAATAACAAAGGGGGGTTTCAAGTAGATTATAAACAACTAAAACTAACTAGCATATAAATAAAATGAGAAATCAATATGGAAAGATCTTGAATCCGATTAACATCCACTTCAATTCGTTATCGATCATTGAACATCCACTCTAATTATTCCATAATTATCTATTGTTGAGAATTAATCTCGCATTCTCCTTATTCTGAGTTGAATAGCACGATCAGCGTGACTATAAAACCCTAACTAAAGGATAACCTAGTCCGATCTGCGTCTAAGTTCAATCCAATAGCAGCAATAAACACAGAGAACCAATAGACCTGCTAATGTCATACACGCGATAAACATTCAACAGTTGATTCAATTTCCCTAAGAAATAACCAAGACGATCAGCATCTAAGTTACTCCCTAGTTTGCTACAAAGTGATAAAAGAATAAAACAATCCGATTCTATTCTTAAATCTAGCATTAGATTAATTACACAATCAAACTAGTAACGTTCCTAGCATAATTATGCAATAATCATAAATCACAAGCATAGAAATTGAACCATAATTAAGGAAAATAGATAGAGAGGAAAGATCTCACAATAACGGTTGAAGCTTCATGTTAATCTCGTTCAAGAACAGTTCAAGCTACAATCCGATAGCAAAAACCAAATCCATAGTTGAAATCCCTAAAAACTAAACTAAGAAATGAAAACTAAATGAAGAACAAAGAAATGAAAAACAAAGAGGAATGAAGAAGGAAAGATGGAAAGAGGAACATGAAGAAGGAAACATGAAGAGAGGAGTATCCTCTCTCTCTCCTCAAACTTACTGCTCCAAAATCTACATTTCGGCTCTCCTCTTCCTCCCCTTGAAAATAGGTTTTTGGGAGCTTTTAAACCCCGCACAAAACGTAGCCGCTGAACCGACTAAAGCGTCGCGAGTCGCGACACTGATCGCGAGCCACGACGAGGACTCTGCCTTCCCGCACAAAATGGCTGGGGCAAAGTGGTCGCGAGTCGCGACGTAGCTCGCGAGTCGCGGAGTACCTCGCGAGTCGCCACCTGCGTGGTCTCGTGCCTGCTTGGCGGGCGACGCTGCTGGGCAGGCTCTCGATGCTTGCGGTAGTG
>CANSZD010003277.1:242500-287500 GCA_947648045.1 Beta corolliflora | reverse complement strand
GTGTAGCAAGCTGGTGGCAAATAATTCTTCTCCGAATCCTCCACCTTCATTTTACTTTTCTGAGTTTCCTCATTAACCCTTTCATCCACTACTTTCTTCTTCCTTTCGTCCCTTTTCTGAGCCCACAACTCTGGTCGAAGCCCCTGTTTTTCCAAGTAAAGTCGTGACGCCTTAACATCTTTTGTCTTGCCCGGAATATTCATAAGTGTCGCAAGAATAGCTTCACAAACATTCTTCTCTATGTGCATGACATCCAAATAATGTCTGACCTTTAGATCTTTCCAATATGAGAGTTTCCAAAAATGGACTCCTTTTTCTATAATCCTGTAGGTCGATCAACCTCACTAGCAGGTTTACCAAAGATTGTTTCAATGCCCTTAACCTGATTATAAACTTCAGTACCAGTTAATTGTCTACGAGCAACTTCCTCTTCAACCGTCGCATCGAATGCCTTCTTCTTAAACCGATAGGGATGGTCGCATCTGAGGAGCCTTCGTGTGCGCATATAGACATGTTTGTAGCCCTTAAGGTGTGTAGACTTCATGTCATCTACACAAATCGGGCAGGGTTATTTTCTTCTAGTCTTATACCCAGATAAGTTCCCATAAGCTGGATAATCGTTCATAGTACAAAAAAGCATGGCACGCAGAGTGAACATCTCATTAGCATACGCATCAAATACTAACACTCCTTCGTTCCACATCTTCTGTAAATCTTCAACAAGCGGTTGGAGGTATACATCTATGTCATTTCCAGGTTGTTTGGGCCCCGATATAAGAAGCAACAGCATGATGTACTTGCGTGTCATGCACAACCAAGGAGGCAAGTTATAAACCACTAAAACTACTGGCCATGTACTATGCTGAGAACTAAGATTGCCAAAAGGGTTCATGCCATCCGTACATAATCCAAGCCTCAGATTCCTATCCTCATTACCAAATGCCTTATGCACCCTGTTGATACTTTTCCACTCAGGCGAATCAGCTGGATGCTTGAGCAGACCGTCTTTCTTCCTACGATCTACATGCCACCTCAAATTCTTCGCATCTCCTTTAATTGAGAACATGCGCTTAAATCTAGGTATTATGGGTAGATACCACAACACCTTAGCTGGTGGTCCTTCACTACCTCCAGCTCCTTCACGCTTGTACCTCGACAATCCACAACGTGGACACTCATGTAAATGCTCATACTCATTACGATAAAGCACACAATCGTTAGGACAAGCATATATCCGCTCGTACTCTAAACCGAAAGGACACATCAATTTCTTCGCATAATAGTACGACTTTGGCAGTTCATTTCCATCAGGGAGCATATCAGCTAAAACTTCCAACAACAATGTGAAACTAGAGTCCGTCCAACTAGCTTTCGACTTAATGTTGAACAGTGTTATCACGGCGGAAAGTTTGGTGTACTTTGTACAACCTGGATACAAAGGCTTTTCAGCAGCCTCAGACATAGACTAAAAAATACGAGGTCGTTTACACGACTGACCTTCAACCTCGTGTATCATCTCGTCTACCCGATCCCTATCATCATCTGCAAACTCATCATCCCAATTCTCATCCCCAAACTCATCATCCCAATTCTCTAAATCCTTCTTTTCGTCACATACATCGTTCATTACTCTAGAGCTTCCTATATACTTCCCCTGCTCACCATGCCAAACCCATACGTGGTATTGAGGCCTAAACCCACGGCGAAAGACATGCTCCCTAAGCGAATGTATACTACTAACCTTGCTCACATTTCTACAATCGACACACGGACAATAAAAGTCGACTGCTCCAGAGGATGCTTGATATTGTAATGCAGATGTACAGAATTCCGAGACCCCATTCACAAACTCAATCGATTCATGACTACCATACATGCAAGTACGATCCATCTCATTCAAGAAGACCTCTAATAATTAAACACAACCAATAATTATAATGCATCAATAATCATTATTTAAGTACATACACTCACATATTCAAATCACACACGTATAGAGCAAGCTAAGATAGTGACATGTTCAAATGTATGCATGCAGCCGAAGGTCCTTATCACTCCAACCTAACCCATCCTTGGACGTCTAATCTCACTAGTGAATATATGCCAACTTTTCAATTCTAAGGAAAATCCGGCAGCATTTCCCTACCGTTCTCCAAGTACACAATGTAGATAATTGCTTATCTACATATGTACCCAGAGAACAATGTAGAAAAACGATAAGCCAAGACTTTCCTCAGAATTGAAAAGAAGACACACATTCACCACCTAAGTGAGATCAAACGTCCAAGAACAGTCCCAAACCGGGGACTATTCAAGACTTACTCCTAATGAGTAAGTCTTGAACGAGTATCTAGGCATATGATGATGATTCAAACAACTTGTAGATTTCATAGCTAAATTACATTGCGTTTTCGTACAATCTCATATCAAGAAATATACATACATTATCATATATCTTACTCAAATTAGAACACATGTCTATATGCCCTCCCCCACCCACCGCCCAGCCTCCCCAGTCCTTCCCCACCCCATGCCAACCCTCCCCCACCCCCCGCCCACCATCCCCACCCTCCCCCCCCCCCCCCCCCCCCTCCCCAACCCTCCCCCACCCCCCCTTGTCCGGCCTCCCCACCCCTCCCCCACCTCCCCGCTAGCCCTCCCCCCACCCCCTACACACCTACCCCCACCCATCCCCCCACCCCCCCGCCCTCCCACACCCCTACCCACCTCCTACCCACCCTCCCCTGACCTCTCCCACCCCCTACAATCACTGTTTCAGCAATGAAATAGAAGAAATTAAATTAAACAAATTAATTAGAAAAAATTGACAAATTATGCAATGAAATTAACAAATTAATTAAGAAATAAAAAAGAGGAGAGTGAGTGAGAGATGGGAATTACCGAAAGAGAGTGAGAGAGTCGAATGCAGTGGAGGAGAGAATTCGTGGTGGTGGTGGCGCAGCAAGGTGGTGCAAGGCTGCGTGGTGGGTGGTGCGCAAACCCACTCGAATGAATGTCGTGGTGGGTGGTGCGCAAACAATGATGGTGGTGCGCAAACTTGTCAATGTCGTGGCTCCGGCGTTAGGTATCTGGTGATGGTGCTCCGGCGTTAGGGCTCCGGTGATGGTGCTCCGGCGTTAGGGCTCCGGTGATGGGGCGTTAGGGTTAGCGTACGAGTGAGTGAGAGGGAGGGGTTTTGTTTAGCTCGTCAAATTTTTCTAAGGGAGGGAGATTTGGGATGTCTACTGTGTATACAAAAGTTATGCGCGCAAACTGAAATGTGGGATGGGATGTGAAGGGCTGTGGTTTTTGGGCTAACCGCAGCCCTTCACTAATAGGGTTGCGGTTACCCCAAAAACCGCAACCCTTCATACAGTACGAAGGGCTGCGTTTTCTGGTTAACCGCAGCCCTTCACTAAAAGGGCTGCGGTTTCCTAGAAAACCGCAGCCCTTCATACACGAAGGGCTGCATTTTCCAAAAAACGCAGCCCTTCCTTTTTTTTCCCCTAGTAATCTAAAAATAATAAACACAAACATCTTATTAATTATACAATTATTAAAAGAAAATAAAGAAAACAAAATGGAATCCAGTAATACTAAAATACCAATAGAACTAGAAGAACAAGGTTACAAAATTTTAGATAAGAAAATAATTAAAGAATATTCCCAGTTATTTCCGGAATTACTTTTGAGAAAAAGAATAGAAGTTGAATATCAAAGGATAGTTGAACAACCAGATTAATGAATATAACTGAAAAGATTATTGACACAGAAATAATAAGATATCAAGATGGTCCATTTAAAATACATAAAACAAATCAAAATAAACAATTTGCAGAAATTATGGAAGGAAGATTATATTTAATAAATGATAGAAAAGAAATGATATTAGAAACTGAATTTGATAGGGAACGAGGACTAGCTAAAGAAAATAATTTAGTGCAAATAACAAATATAGCAAATGATTATCAAGAAAACAAAACAATAAATGATATATATAAAAAATTAGAAAAGTTAGAAAGAAAATATGATGAAAGAATGAGAAAAATGGAAGAATCTATGAAAATCATACATAGTAACACTAAACAAATACTAGAAAAAGTGTATAGAGTAGAAAACAATTTTAATGAAGAAATACAAAATCTCAAAATAGAGTATAATAATAGATTTGATAAAATAGAAGAACAACTTATACTTAATATAAAAGATAAAATTAACATATCTGAAATTCATGAATCAGATGAAGAGGCAATAAATAGTAATACGTTAGAAGATCTAAATACTAAAATTGAAAGACTTGAAGTAAATAATATAGAGGAAAATATTGAGATTTTAATTCAGATCAATCTAGTCAAGAATTTAGATATTCAAACTATTTAGAATCAGATTTTAATTCAGATAAAAACGAAGAAATTAACGTCCTTACTGAGGATGAAGATTACTATTATATGGAAACTAGTAGACACTATAAACCAGCTTTAAGAAAAAGAAATCATAATCGTAATAATAAATTTAATGAACAAATATGGAAATATCGACGAAAAATAGAAGATAATTACTTACCAAAAGATAACCAAATTGGAGAAACTTTAAATTTAGATTGTTCAATAAATGTTGATTTAGATATACAAAATTAGGTAGCTAAAATAAATGCAAGGTTAATAGAAGCAAAAATACCAGTTAGCATGGTAGCTAATTATATTGAAGGAACAATAACATGAATAGTTAGAAATTGGTTAACTTATATAGGAGCAAATGATAAAACAGAACTAAGAAGTACTAAGACAGAAGGGCAAGATATGACAGATTCAACGCAAATATTGAAAAAATATGAAATTGCAATTAGAAGAGAATTTGAAAATTTAAATGCAGATTTAATACATACAGAGGCCAAAAAGGAATATAGTAAAACTCAATTATATAATATGGAAATATGTTCTATGTGTCCAGAAGATATAAACAAATACAATTGTACATTTCAAATGAATTATTATGAATTAGGAACCGAAACAACTGAAGAATTAGCTATATTTAGAAAATTATATTTTGAAAAATTACCAATACCTATAAGTACTATGGTACAAGAAGCATATGCCAAAGAACCTAAATCAGGAACTTTAGGAGAACAAATATCATTTTTACAAACTTGGTATAGAAATTATTGTATAGAAATTAACAATCAAAAAGCATTTAGGAAACAACCCAAAATAAGTAATTGTTGTGAAAAATATGAAATACCTAAATTTGGATGTCATAGATTAAATAAAAACTATAAAATTGAAAGACCAAAACAAAAACCAAGAAGATATAAAAGGTTTAAACCATATGGAAAATATAAACATAAAAAGAAATCAAATCAGAATTACTTTGTTAAAAGGAAAATTTACAAGTATGCTAAAAATCCTAAGAAATGTAGATGTTATAATTGTGGACAAATAGGTCATATAGCAAAACAATGTACAACTAGAGTAAACAAAAATACAAAAGAAATTAAAAAAAAATTAAAAAATATTAATTTCATTGAATTACATATAGCGGAATACGAATTAGGAAAAACTAATATACCACCAGATGAAGAAATATATGTTTTAGAATATGAAACAGATTGTACTGAAATTAATGAAATTATGAATAGTGAAGAAAAAGATAATACTGAAACAGATAGTAATGGATAACGAATTACAGGAAGTTGATTATGATGAAGATATTACCCCACAACATAAAGATCAAAGAGCTATTTTTGATTTACAAAGGTTTAATAAATTGAAACATGAAGGATTTACTTTATCTTAAAAAAAAAAAGATATTTGAGAAAAAATATGATTTATTAAATATATTCAAAAAAGAAAAGAAAGAATATTTAGTAATAGCAGATAGAGAACATGTTATAGCTATAACACAAGTACAAGGTAATACAAAAGTCCCATTAATAACACAACAAGTACTAAATGAAGAAATAGAAAAGATTAATAAACCCTTAGGAAATAAACCAATAACATTTAGATTTGTAGAATTAGCAGCTACATAAATAATAATAAAAGCATGTTTTAAAGAAGGAATAGATACTCCCTTAGAATTAGAATTAGCAGATGATAGAATTAAAGAACCTATAGAAAAAGCAATCATAGCACAACTTAAAGGAAACCTCATTTATCAAAAAGTAAGATTTATTATTAAGCCAAATTATTCAATAAGCTTAACCGATATAAATATAGGAAAGGCATTAGTCCTATATTGGAAATTAGATGGAATTAATATGATAAACGGGTCTAAAGTTATGACAGTACAATACAAACATGCTTATATATTGACCAACCAACATCAAGTTTATACTAAAAACAAACTAGGACCAATAACTATAGATACCCTTTTAGTGATCTACTTTTACCAATAAATAAAGGATTAAAATATGGAGAACTAGAAATAGAAAAAAGAAGATTAAGCGTTTCTAGATCCAAAAAAGAACAAACAGGTAATAATCAATCTATCAAAATTAAATCACAAGATTATTACGTAATAATACAAATTGGCAATGAAAATCAAAGAGCAAAAATAGATATAACTCATATAATATTTATATTGCATTAGAAAACTTATCAGAAAAACTAATACATAATAATGAAAAATTTAAAGGAAAAATAACTCTTTTAACAAAAATTGCAACACAATATATAAATGTTGAATATGTAGTAACTTTAAACAACAAAATAGTATTAGGAAAAGAATTTTTAAATCTCGTAAAACCTTGGAAAATTGAATCAGAATATTTTGAATTTACTTATAATCAAATCCAATTTAAAACTAGAATAATCAATGAGTAATTTAACATCTAACCTAGAAATCGAATTCAAAGAATTAAAGAAATTACAAAAACAAATAGGAAAAGCTAAGAAAGAGAAAAAATATATAAGTCAAAGACTGCAATATATAATATGCGCAGGATGCCATAGAAACAGTATAAGTATGTTATATGAGAAAGAAGGAAGGAAAATAAGAGAAATAGAAGAATTAGAACAACAATTAGAAAATAAGAAAAATGAATTAGCATTACTTAATAGAAAATGAGTAATTTAATCTATATACTTATAAAAATAATCTTTGAATGATATACGAGTAGATATTATACACCAATGGTAGATATAGGAGCAGCTACAACAATTATGAAAGAAAATTGTTTACCAGTATGGAAAAGGTTAGATACACTATTTAGAATAAACAGTTTTAACAATAATAATAGTAAAATTACACATTACCAAACTAATGTACAAATACAAATTTGGAACAAAATACTAATTATACCAAGAGTATATTGCTTTGAATTAATAGGAAAAGACATAATATTAGGAACCAATTTCCTCAATAAATATAAACCATTTAGCATAGATAAAGAATTTCTTACATTATTTACTCCATGCAGAAATAAATTGAGAGTTAAAGTAGCCAAAAATAGAGAACGAGTACCTCTAGAATGGGAAAATTGTGAAAACGGAGAAGAACACAAATTAGTCCAAAAAATGACAACAAAAACAGAACATAACAATTTAGAAATAATATAAATTGGAATTTTACACCTAGATAAGATTACTCCGTTAAAACTCAAACTAGAAGAACAATGTAATGACAATCCTTTAGCAAATTGGCATAAACATAAAACTGATGTACAAATTACATTAAACGATCAAAATAGCATTATATCCCAAAAACCTTTTAATAATACTTAAAGAGATGAAAAAGAATTTAAAATGCATATAATAGAATTATTAGCAGGAAAACTAATCAGACCAAGCAATTCAAAGCATAGCAGCAGCGCATTCATAGTTAATAATCATTCCGAACAAAAAAGAGGACTATTTTATCAAATCTATTATTATACTCAATTTTGAGATTTTGTATTTCTTCATTTATAATTGTTTTCTACTCTATACACTTTTTCTAGTATTTGTTTAGTGTTACTATGTATGATTTTCATAGAGTCTTCCATATTTCTCATTCTTTCATTATATTTGCTTTCTAACTTTTCTAATTTTTTATATATATCATTTATTGTTTTGTTTTCTTGATAATCATTTGCTATATTTGTTATTTGCACTAAATTATTTTCATTAGCTAGTCTTCGTTCTCTATCAAATTCAGTTTCTAATATCATTTCTTTTCTATCATTTATTAAATATAATATTCCTTCCATAATTTTTGTAAATTGTCTATTTTGATTTGTTTTATGTATTTTAAATAGACCATTTATTATTTCTGTGTCAATAATCTTTTCAGTTTTATTCATTAATCTGGTTGTTCAACTATCCTTTGATATTCAACTTCTATTCTTTTTCTCAAAAGTAATTCAGGAAATAACTGGGAATATTCTTTAATTATTTTCTTATCTAAAATTTTATAACCTTGTTCTTCTAGTTCTATTGGTATTTTAGTATTACTGAATTCCATTTTGTTTTCTTTATTTTCTTTTAATAATTGTATAATTAATAAGATGTTTGTGTTTATCATTTCTAGATTAGCTACAAAATTACCTTCTTGTTCTAGTTCACTCATATGTATAAGCTTGATTTACTTACTTCATATTCAATATGATTTCTTTCTATTTATCAGCTATGTCATCTTGTTCTTTGAGTTGTAAGTTTAGTATCGCTAATTGATCATCTACGGCTTTTATTTGTTCTTCTATATCATTTTCATCATATTCTTTACTTAACCTTGCTTTTTCAAGTATTTGTATTTTCTTTGTAATAGCCATCCTTTTTTGATTTCTTATTCCTACACATTTAACATCTGATTGTATAGTTGATATAAAGTAGTGAAATAGTTCTCTGCTAATAGCCTTTTTAATTTGTGATTTAGTTTTCATATACATAGAGAGTTTTGTAAATGTTTAAGTTCTATTTTACTTTCTAAGAGTTTTTCCATTTTAATTTGTTCTATTTTTATTTCTTTTATTATAGCATTTTTCATTTTAATATCTTTCCTTTTATATGCTTCATATAAATAGTTTTCAAGTTCAATTATTTTTTCATTTGTATTTCTAATTCGAAGTTTTAAAGATAAGTCTCTAATTGCTATTTTTTCTTTAATCTCTTTTATTTGTGTTTTCATAAGGCTACTTAGTAAATTTAACAAGTAAATTTAATTTTTCTTCGAACTTTCTGTTAGACTCAATCCCTTCATTTATAACGGACATCAATCGATCAATAACAATTCTATTAGCCTTCATTTAAGTATTACTAATCCGCTCTTCTACCACTAAGCATTAAAGCAAAATTAAATAAGATCACACTCTTTAACCTCACCACACAGGTTTTATGCATTATGTCCAAAAACGCCTTTTCCTCTTCAACGGCTAAACATGAATACTGCTACCAATTGTCTCTTGGTTATTAAGCATGATATTACTTAATGCGGGAGAGCATAATTAAGATAGTACGCATCCTATATGAAGTTATAGAATTATTTAAACGGATCTCGAGTATTGTTATAAATTAAAGGATTGAATTTAAACTTAGTTCATAAGAAGGAAATTTACCTTAGCTTCTTCCATAGTTAATAATAAGATATCTTAGACAGATGCTAGCTTTGATTATCCTTGCTGTGATACCAACTCTAAGGATCTTTACGCGGAATTGCAGAATTTTAAATTTTTGTGGAAGAGAACAAAGGAGAGAGAAAGATGTGGTGAAAGATGCGATGATGCCAAAGCTGCATCAAGGCTTTCTTATTTATAGGCAAACATTTACAATGTTCGTACAAATTTTTGTTACTATTACATATACTATTTGCTATAGTAAAACTACTATTCACTACTATTCATACTTTCCAATTTGTTAGGATATCCGTCGTACAACTATTACAGACAGTATAACTTTTAACTGTTACATGTCAGCTTGTCTTTATCTAATCCTTATTTCTTACTATTTTTAGTTGACAAATGTTTTATATTTACGGGATATGCTATATCTCTACTGTTGATTCTACTATACTTGATGATGATTCTCCTCTATCTTCACTACTGTCCATATCTTCGATAATTGGTACAGTAATTTGTTTGCTCCCACACATTTAACATGTGTGATTGTTTACTTGTTGCATCCAGCTGCAATATTTTTTCAAGGTATCTGGAGTCCTGAAATCTCGAGGAATATACCTTGTAACTAGTGTCCGATCACGGGTGAAGCAAGCTCCATATCAAGGATTTGGTAGTTTCAATAGCATCATGGCTATATACTCGACTTTGAGATATAATTAGAGTATTTAATTCTTTATGGTTTATCCATATAGGAGTTTTTATTATATTACATAGAGTTTCATATATTGTTTTAATCTTAACAACTCTTTTTTCTCGAAGAATATCTGGTATTTCATTGATATTTAATTATGGCTGGGCCATAACTTTCTTAGGGATAATGTAACTGGAAGTACATCCCATTTTAATAATTCTTAAGCTTTGTTTTATCTCTTGTAATGTAACTTCGCCTGTGGCGGTATAACACCTTACAAAAATCATAGGAGATTTTATAAGATGTAAATAATTCTTAGCTGTTTTATATAGGTTAGGTATTGAAGATAATTCATCTCCATTCTCAATATATACTGAATTTAACAATCCATAATCATAGGCTGCTTTAACCAAATTCGCATTACATCCAGGCAATGCTATTAATTCGTTTAGCTTTTTCAAAGGATTGGTAACATATCCTCTCTCTATTTCAGCTTTATTATTTCTGATAATAGCTTCAGGGACAGTGTTTAGATTATTTGCAATAATTTGGAAATTAGCTATATACTGTCGAACCAAGGGGCTCATAATTTGTTTAGTACTAAGGGTTAATTCTTCTTTAAAAGAGGTTGTATCTGGTACTAGGTTGGGAAAATCATATTCATTGATAACTGGTTTAGGGGTAATGGCTTGACTTGGATAATAGTTTTGCAAAGATGTATTCGTATTTCTTTTAAAAGGAGTGTTTATTTTTTTTGTAATAACTCTGCTTTTATAGCTTTGGCTACTGCCAATATCTATTTGCTCCTTAGCTGGATTTGAAGCTGCTTCTCTTTTCATAAAAAGCAAGTTCTTCCATTAGCTCCTTTATCTTTAGCTTTTGCTCTTGATTCTCTTGAATCAATTGTCGAGCTAGTTCTGGAGAGATAATCTGCATAGCAATTTTCATTAGTTTTTAGTAATTCAACAGAAAACTCATATTGGTTAATGTCAGCTATAATTCTATATATTTCTTTTCTTGTAATAGAATCTTGTAATTTTTGAGTTAACCAACTTCTGACTGTTTTATTATCTATTCTAAGTATAAATTTGCTATAAACAACATAAGGTTCAAATTTTTTGATTCCATATTTTACTGCTTTTAATTCCTTTTTATTTATGTCCCAATTGATTTCATTTGCTTTAAAAGTTCCTGAGTGGTATCGACATATATATTCTTTTTTATCATTTATGTACTTGTATTTTAGTACTGCTCCATAACCATTGTTAGTTTCACTAGCATCTATTTCAACTATCCATATAAATTCTTTATCTTCATCTGGAAAACTTAATTTTGGTAGTTTGCTAACTAACTCTTTAATTTTTTCTAAAATTTTTGTATCAGTAGCTTCCCATCTAAAATCATAATCTTTCTTTCATTTTTTAGTAAGTGGTTCAGCATATTGTGATAATTTTGGTACAAAATCTCGAACTTTGTTTACTATAAGAATTTTGTAATTCTTTCTTAGTATTAATTTCCTTTTGAAATTCTATGATTTTTTGAGCTATATGGTCTTGCATTTTTATTTTAGCTTTATCTATTTTAAATCCTAGAAATTATATTTGTGTTTTAATTAATTCCATTTTCTTTTTACTTAAAACTATTCCACTATTTTTTATTATTTCGATAAATTGTTCTAACAATTTGAAATGTTCTTCCTCTGTTTTGGAATAAATTAGTATGTCATCTATATACACGACACAATTTGATAATTGATTTAAATATCTATCCATAAATGCTTGGAATCTACCAGGGGCATTTTTATATCCAAAGGGTAAAACATTCCATTCATAAAATTCATTTGGTACTTTAAGTTTAAATGCTGTTAATTGTTTAGAGTCTTCAGTTAATTTTAATTGGTGAAAACCACTTTTACAATCAAATTTTGAAAAATAATTATATCCTTGTATCTGTCTCATTTTAAGTATTTTATTTGGTATAGGATAATTATATGTAATTGTTTTCTCATTTAAAATTCGATAATCAATAACCATTCTTGTTTTTCCTCTTTTTTGTTCGGAATGATTATTAACTATGAATGCACTGCTGCTATGTTTTGAATTGCTTGGTCTGATTAGTTTTCCTGCTAATAATTCTGTTATATGCATTTTAAATTCTTTTTCATCTCTTTGGGTATTATTAAAAGGTTTTTGGGATGTTATGCTATTTTGATCTTTTAATGTAATTTGTACTTCAGTTTTATGTTTATGCCAATTTGGTAAAGGATTGTCAATACATAGTTCTTCTAGTTTGAGTTTTAACGGAGTAATCTTATCTAGGTGTAAAATTCCAATTTCTATTATTTCTAAATTATTATTTTCTCTTTTTGTTGTCATTTTTTGGACTAATTTGTGTTCTTCTCCCTTTTTACATTTTTCCCATTCTAGAGGTACTCGTTCTCTATTTTTGACTACTTTAGCTCTCAATTTATTTCTGCATGGAGTAAATAATGTAAGCAATTATTTATCTATGCTAAATGGTTTATATTTATTGAGGAAATTGGTTCCTAATATTATGTCTTTTCCTATTAATTCAAAGCAATATACTCTTGGTATAATTAGTATTTTGTTCCAAATTTGTATTTCTACATTTGTTTGGTAAAGTGTAATTTTACTACTATTATTGTTAAAACCGTTTATTCTAAATGGTGTATCTAACCTTTTCCATAATGGTAAATAATTTTCTTTCATAATTGTTGTAGTTGCTCCTGTATCTACCATTGGTGTATAATATATACTCTTATATCCTTCAAAGATTATTTTTATAAGTATATAGATTAAATTACTCATTTTCTATTAAGTAATGCTAATTTATTTTTCTTATTTTCTAATTGATGTTTTAATCCTTCCATTTCTCTTATTTTCCTTCTTTCTTTCTCATATAACATACTTATACTGTTTCTATGGCATCCTGCGCATATTATATATTGCAGTCTTTGACTTATATATTTTTTCTCTTTCTTAGCTTTTCCTATTTGTTTTTGTAATTTCTGTAATTCTTTGAATTCGATTTCTAGGTTAGATGTTAAATTTCTCATTGATTATTCTAGTTTTATATTGGATTTGATTATAAGTAAATTATAAATATTTTGATTCAATTTTCCAAGGTTTTACGAGATTTGAAAATTCTTTTCCTAATACTATTCTGTTGTTTAAAGTTACTACATATTCATCATTTATATCTTGTGTTGTAATTTTTGTTAAAAGAGTTATTTTTCCTTTAAATTTTTCATTATTATGTATTAGTTTTTCGATAAGTTTTCTAATGAAATATAATTATTATCAAAATTAAATCGATCTATCAAAATTAAGTCACAAGATTATTACGTAATAATACAAATTGGCAATAAAAATCAAAGAGCAAAAATAGATATTATCTCAGATAATAATTATATTGCATTAGAAAACTTATCAGAAAAACTAATACATAATAATGAAAAATTTATAGGAAAAATATCTCTTTTAACAAAAATAACAACACAAGATATTAATGTTGAATATGTAGTAACTTTAAACAACAAAATAGTATTAGGAAAAGAATTTTAAAATCTCGTAAAACCATGGAAAAATAAATCAAAATATTTTGAATTTACTTATAATCAAATCCAATTTAAAACTAGAATAATCAATGAGTAATTTAACATCTAACCTAGAAATCGAATTCAAAGAATTAAAGAAATTACAAAAACAAATAGGAAAAGCTAAGAAAGAGAAAAAATATATAAGTCAAAGACTGCAATATATAATATGCGCAGGATGCCATAAAAAACAGTATAAGTATGTTATATGAGAAAGAAAGAAGGAAAATAAGAGAAATAGAAGAATTAAAACATCAATTAGAAAATAAGAAAAATGAATTAGCATTACTTAATAGAAAATGAGTATTTTAATCTATATACTTATAAAAATAATCTTTGAAGGATATAAGAGTAGATATTATACTCCAATGGTAGATACAGGAGCAGCTACAACAATTATGAAAGAAAATTATTTACCAGTATGGAAAAGGTTAGATACACCATTTAGAATAAACGGTTTTAACAATAATAGTAGTAAAATTACACTTTACCAAACTAATGTACAAATACAAATTTGGAACAAAATACTAATTATACCAAGAGTATATTGCTTTGAATTAATAGGAAAAGACATAATATTAGGAACCAATTTCCTCAATAAATATAAACCATTTAGCATAGATAAATAATTTCTTACATTATTTACTCCATGCAGAAATAAATTGATAGCTAAAGTAGTCAAAAATAGAGAACGAGTACCTCTAGAATAGGAAAAATGTAAAAAGGGAGAAGAACACAAATTAGTCCAAAAATGACAACAAAAAGAGAAAATAACAATTTAGAAATAATAGAAATTGGAATTTTACACCTAGATAAGATTACTCCGTTAAAACTCAAACTAGAAGAACTATGTATTGACAATCCTTTACCAAATTGGCATAAACATACAACTGAAGTACAAATTACATTAAAAGATCAAAATAGCATAACATCCCAAAAACCTTTTAATAATACCCAAAGAGATGAAAAAGAATTTAAAATGCATATAACATAATTATTAGCAGGAAAACTAATCAGACCAAGCAATTCAAAACATAGCAGCAGTGCATTCATAGTTAATTATCATTCCGAACAAAAAAGAGGAAAAACAAGAATAGTTATTGATTATCGAATTTTAAATGAGAAAGCAATTACATATAATTATCCTATACCAAATAAAATACTTAAAATGAGACAGATACAAGGATATAATTATTTTTCAAAATTTGATTGTAAAAGTGGTTTTCACCAATTAAAATTAACTGAAGACTCTAAACAATTAACAGCATTTAAACTTAAAGTACCAAATGAATTTTATGAATGGAATATTTTACCCTTTGGATATAAAAATGCCCCTGGTAGATTCCAAGCATTTATGGATAGATATTTAAATCAATTATCAAATTGTGTCGTGTATATAGATGACATACAAATTTATTCCAAAACACAGGAAGAACATTACAAATTGTTAGAACAATTTATCGAAATAATAAAAAATAGTGGAATAGTTTTAAGTAAAAAGAAAATGGAATTATTTAAAACACAAATAGAATTTCTAGGATTTGAAATAGATAAAGCTGGAATAAAAATGCAAGACCATATAGCTCAGAAAATAAAAGAATTTCAAAAGGAAATTAATACTAAGAAAGAATTACAAAAATTCTTAGGTATGGTAAACCAAGTTCGAGAATTTGTACCAAAATTATCACAATATGCTGAACCACTTACTAAAAAATTAAAGAAAGATTATGATTTTAGATGGGAAGCTACTGATACAAAAATTTTAGAAAAAATTAAAGAATTAGTTAGCAAACTACCAAAATTAAGTTTTCCAGATGAAGATAAATAATTTATATGGATAGTTGAAACAGATGCTAGTGAAACTAACAATGGTTATGGAGCAGTACTAAAATACAAGTACATAAATGATAAAAAAGAATATATATGTCGATACCACTCAGGAACTATTAAAGCAAATGAAATCAATTGGGACATAAATAAAAAGGAATTAAAAGCAGTAAAATATGGAATCAAAAAATTTAAACCTTATGTTGTTTATAGCAAATTTATACTTAGAACATATAATAAAACAGTCAGAAGTTGGTTAACTAAAAAATTACAAGATTCTATAACAAGAAAAGAAATAAATAGAATTATAGATGACATTAACCAATATGAGTTTTCTGTTGAATTACTAAAAACTAATGAAAATTGCTATGCAGATTATCTCTCCAGAACTAGCTCGACAATTGATTCAAGAGAATCAAGAGCAAAAGCTAAAGATAAAGGAGCTAATGGAAGAACTTGCTCTTATGAAAAGAGAAGCATCTTCCAATCCAGCTAAGGTGCAAATAGATATTGGCAGTAGCCAAAGCTATAATAGCAGAGTTATTACAAAAAAAATAAACACTCCTTTTAAAAGAAATACGAATACATCTGTGCAAAACTATTATCCAAGTCAAGCCATTACCCCTAAACCAGTTATCAATGAATATGATTTTCCCAATCTAGTACCAGATACAACCTCTTTTAAAGATAAATTAACCCTTGGTACTAAACAAACTATGAGCCCCTTGGTTCGACAGTATATAGGTAATTTCCAAAATATTGCAAATAAACTAAGCACTGTCCCTGAAGCCATTATTAGAAATAATAAAGCTGAAATAGAGAGAGGATATGTTACCAATCCTTTGAAAAAGCTAAACGAATTAATAGCATTGATGTAATGCGAATTTGGTTAAAGCAGCCTATGATTATGGACTGTTAAATTCAGTTTATACTGAGAATGGAGATGAATTATCTTCAATACATAGCCTATATAAAACAGCTAAGAATTATTTACAACTTACAAAATCTCCTATGATTTTTGTAAGGTGTTATACCGCCACAGGCGAAGTTACATTACAAGAGAAAGTTATGGCCCAGCCAGAATAAAATATCAATGAAATACCAGATATTCTTCGAGAAAAAAGAGTTGTTAAGATTAAAACAATATATGAAGCTCTATGTAATATAATAAAAACTCCTATATGGATAAACCATAAAGAATTAAATACTCTAATTATATCTCAAAGTCGAGAATATAGCCATGATGCTATTGAAACTAATTAATTATGATTATACTTGTAATGATAATGTTTATAATAATAATAATAATAATAATAATAATAATAATAATAATTACTATTAGTATCATTATTATATTAATAATAATTAATATTATATAATTATTATTATTATTATTAGTTTTTATTATTATTATTATTATTATAATTGTAAATATAATTATAATTATAATTATAATTATAATCTTAATTATAATTATAATTTTAATTATTATAATTTTAATTATTATAATTTTTTAATTATTATTATTCATATTGTTATTAATTATTCTTATTATCATTATTATTGTAATTATTATTATTATTATTATTATTATTATTATTATTATCATTATTATTATTATTATTATTATTATTATTATCATTATTATTATAATTATTATTATTATTATAATTATTATTATTATTATTATTATTATCATTATTATTATTATTATTATTATTATTATTATTATTATTATTATTATTATTATTATTATTATTATTATTATTATTATTATTATTTCAGTTCAGTTCAGCAGTTTCTCCCAGTCCAAGTGAACGGGGCAAATAGTTTTTCCTTATTTTATGTAATGGGCGTTTGAAAATTCTATGGAAAGAAGCCATACTTTCTTATAAAGGAGATTGTTCTTTGATGTTGGACTTGATTGAAGGTCTTAAAAGTGAGCTACGTGGTATGATATTTCGGAGCTCATTGATCATTTGTTGGTCAAATACCATTGCCATCCAAATGGTTTAATTTATGCTTTTATATTTTGACCATGGCTCTCTTGAAATTTCTCTTAAGCCTACTCACGCGAGCTAGAAGATCTATTAGCATGCTCTTAGTCTCGTTGATTTCTACTTGAAAGGTTCTCAACATTTTGAATAAAAATACGTACTTTCTACAATGGATCATCACATGGGAGATTAGAGATCGTGAATGGAAGGAAGAGAAAAGGGAATGTAATGTGCATTTTACAAAGTTTGAGCTTTTCAAAGAAGAAAACCCATTCCTATATGAATGCATGATGTTTTTTTTTATTTAGAGGCAATGAATGACTAAACTAACCCTAGGATGCATGTATGTTTTTTTATTTTTAGATGAATGCAACTATACTTTATGCATGACTCCATCTATACGTTCGAATCTATAAAGATTGCCTACATATCCTAAATAGGGAATCAGATCGCTTGTAGTTCAGGACTACTAAATACAGAATGCATGCAATGAAATGAGGATTTTGGATGTAATGAGACTCCTAAATGCTTAAGAACTCTAGTTATGCAAAAAGTGTATGAATGATAGACTATGCAATGATGCCAAGCGACTCTAAGTGCAATTCTAGCGAACACGAAATCCTAAGGACTTCATCCAATGTGCTACATAGTTCTAATGACTTTAGAATTTTATACTTGATAATCTTCTAAGGATGTTGGAATCCTAATATACATGAGACTCTAGCGGACCTAGACTTCTAACTGGGACAACAGTCTAATTGACTTAGATTCCTATTGTGCATAGATTTCTATGGATTTTTAGACTCCTGAGATGAAAGGAACTCTAGTGGACCTATACTTCTAAGAGGGACGGAGTTCTATTTGACTTAGACTCCTATTATGCATAGACTTCTATGGATTTTTAGACTCCAAAGATGAGAGAAATTCTAGTGACTCTAGATTTCTAAGAGGACGAACACTCTTAACTTGGGTGGATTTAAGAATTCTAGATGAAGTAAAACTGGATGAACCTAAACATTTGAATTTGACTGAATGGAGTTAGGATTCCTAAGTCGATAGGGTTTTTATGATAAGATGGACACTAAAAGACAATTGTAAGAGATGAGTTGGAAGGTAGGATCGAAAGCAGGTAAAATCAGAGGAAAATATAGTGATATTTTCAAAAGTGATGGAAATTTGTGAAAAAAGGTGGAGATTTTTTTTCCCGATAAGATAGGAAAAGAAGGAAAAAAATATACGATGATAAGTTTTAGAAAAAGATAGAGGATCAGTTTAATTATAAAAGATTAAAATTTCTGAAAAAAATGGATATTTTGAAGAGTCTAAATGAATGTAGGACACAAAATGACAATAGCATGAGACCTACAGGTTGCGTGCTACACAACAATGTTGCACGTGGTGTATTCCCCGTGCATCCGACGCAAGAGCGACGCACCATGTGCATTAAGATGCGTTTGGTGCATTGCCCCCGACATGCAGTTTGTCAATTTGGACGAAGTTTTGGTCAATTTGGTAGGTTTTTAAATGCGATTTCTAGATGCAATATATACCAATATTTACAAGTTAGCAATAACAAACAAATTGGCACGTAACAAGTATGCAAAGTTTTCAACGTAAAGTCAGGTTCTACGTTTGAAACTATGATCAATTTTAAGTTTAGGTTAAAAAAGGGTCTATGACTAAGACATTGATCCTATAATTTGTATCTTTGCTTAAAAAGATGGCGACGTGTAAGACGCACTCCAGTCTCAAGTCAGGAATAAGAGAGCAATGCCGTGGTTGAGTAAGTTTGCTTATGAAGCTCTTTGGAGGGACAAAGCACAAACCCCAAGGGGTGGCCTCACGCAAAAAATATGCGCTAATGAGGCAAGGACAATAACCTTATAGTGGCTTAGAAGCATAGTCATGCATATGCAAAAATAATATGTCACTTTAAAGCATAAAAATAGAATGAATCGTATTTTTCAAGTTTCACCCACTCATCAAAACTTAATTTGAATCCTCGCCATTAAAGTCGCCAAATTGTAGGCATATTTTTATTGGGGTGTGTGAGCGCGGATTTGACTACCTCATTGAAGGGTTTATTGAGAAACATTTTAAAGTCGCCAACAAATCTTTGATGGAAGACTCATAAACCTAATTGTATATTGGGAAAACTTAGGGACTTATCCAATATAGATTTACCCGTCATAATTTCATAATTGGTCATTAACCAAAATTCGAGTTCGGAAGTGAGAGTACGAACATGATCAGAAATCAATTTCGCCCATTGATGGCCTCTACTTCACACGATTCATAGACAAGTTTTATGCAACTAGACAACCAAGTATTCGATTTCAACAGCCTAAAATAGATTAGTCTAGATTGGTTCATTAAATACACAAAAGACTAATAATTATTGACATGTTATTAGGCACTCATATTACTCAGATCCTAAAGCAAATTGTCCAAATTATCTTATTAGACGTTAGAACATTTTTTATAGGTCTTGTTGTAATACCCTCAAGTTTCCCTCTTTTAGAAAACATATTTTAGTATAAAACTCTTGATAAACTTGAGAGTATTACCGCCACGTGATAACATTAAAGGCTTTAATACTAGCTACTAACTGAACTTTAAACTAATGCAGCAGAATAACTGAAAGAACTAACTCTTTATTAGAATAAACTTTATTGCTCAACTATGACAATGGAAATAAAGAAAATAAAATAACAACTCCTAGGCTAATTATGATTCCTCACTAGCTCCCCCATTTGAAGTATGCATCATATCAACCTATAAACTCTGCTCGCCAAAATAGGATCATCACAGGGACAAATCCATAAAATAAAACAAAACAAATATAAAAGTGTGTCAGTAAAAAATACTGAGTACATGTATATGCGGAATATAAAATATTTATTAAACATTCGTAATATTTAATTTTGAAAAACCTTTCTTGGATACTTGTAACACATATATAATATAGTCTTTCAAATAAATAACAAGTCTTTTTAATATTTAATAGTTTTTTAATAACTAAAACCTTTCTAAAAATATAACTATTAACTTGCTAAAAATATGGAGTATTACAAACTACTCCCCTTAAAAGAAGTTTCGTCCTCGAAACTTGAAGCAAGCAGGTAAAAAATAAAGCAAGTAATTCACATATACCATCATAAACATCCTATAAAAGTAAGCTGACTCACTTAATAACTCATGAAACAAGTCAAAATTAGGTCAAAAATAGTGTTCAAAGGTCAAACGCGCGAAAGGTTATTCAAAATTAAATATTTCGAATGTTTAATAAAGTTTCAATATTCTGCATATACATGTACTCAGTTTTTTTTACTGACACGCTTTTATATTTGTTTTGTTTTGTTTAATTGCTTTGTTCTCGTGATGACCCTATTTTGGCGAGCACGCATTCAGGTAGATATGCTGCATACTTTAAATGGGGGAGCTAGTGAGGAATCATAATTAACCAAGGAGCTGTTATTTTATTTTCTTTATTTCCATTGTCATAGTTAAACAATAAAGTTTTTTCAATATAGAGTTTGTTATTTCAGTTATTCCATTGCATTAGTTTAAAGTTCAGTTAGTAGTTAGTATTAAAGCCTTTAACGTTATCACCTGTTGGTAATACTCTCAAGTTTCTCAAGAGTTTTATACTAAAATATGTTTTCTAAATGAGAGAAACTTGGGGGTGTTACAAAGGGTATTAGTTTTCCAGGAATCTTTTAAAATAAAATAATAGTCAATGAGAGTATGGGTAGATCTAGGCATATAAGCTGTAGTTTCTCATTCTATTTGCATTTCTTTTTGGCATTTTATGTGCAAATTATTCTTTCTTTTTCAGCATAAATACTTATATTTTCAAGTATAAATATTTTCTGATTTATATTTTGGAGAACGGAATAAGTGTGTGTAATATTAATCTGAGAAAAGTTATGGCTAGGAAAGACTTGGTACTTAAGTTGGCTGTTTGTGCAACACCTCTCTTTCCTCGGAACTAACTCGACTAATTATTCATACACTATGAACCTAGTACTAAAATAAATAAATCTTTTGGTCATATACATATATATGAATTTTTCAAAAATTTCAAACGAAAAATATTTTTTTAGAAATTTCGAATCGATTTATTTTGAATTATAGTTATAATTTTATTTTTATTCTGACTATTCTATCAACATGTAATTCGTATATTGCTTCAATATTTTTTTCGAATTATAAAGCTGAAACTTTTTTTTAGTGAAGTAGTGCATTTTTTTTAATGAAGTAGGGCATTTTATTTATATGAATTGTTATGTTATTTCTTGTTATATTAGAAATATGATTGTTTTGAATATATTTCAAGGATATGTGACTTAGTGTCAAGTTAATATGAAAATCTTTGAATTTTTCATAATTTAAAATGAGCTTATTGTTTATTACAAGAAATGAGTTATTATTCTGTCTTTCATGGCATATTATTATGAAGCTACTTGTAAGTTGTGATATTACTATCTCCTAAGGCTTTCTTTGGCATGTATATTTTCTATGTGATAAATCTAGTTATTTAACGTATTATATGACATGTATGCATGTGATCCAATTCATGCAAAGTGATTTACGTGAAATGTATAAAGTACACATATATTTGTTTTGTTGATTTAAATTCAAAGTAAGCATAGTTGACTATTTTAGATTCATTAAAGGTGAAAACTGTTATTGTTTATTCCTTTGAAGGAAAATAGTTTAGTACGTAGTTATTTTTTTTAATAGGAATAGAAAAGACAATACCCTGTGTTAGTGCTAAGGATTGTGAAATTAGTCATTTGAAATTTTATTCAGTTGGATGACCTTTAACATTTAGTGACATGAGTAATGAAGGGAAAGTTTATGATTTGTGGAAAGAAGAAGCAGGAGATCAATGGTTTATACTAGTTGAACCAATAATAAAGACTTAGATAAGTTTTATATTACGTTTATGGATGTAGCCAACACCATTTTAGCTATGATATAGATATAACCTTAAAAAGGTGACAAGATAAGGGATATTATGAGGACCTTATAGGTATATACGATACAATATTTGAATTTTGATTCAATTAAGGAATATTACTCTATGCTGAATCGCAAATATCTTTAAAGAGTTATCATTGTTATAGTTAAGCAAAGAAAGTACGAAGTAAGATCATATTTGAACTTTTAGTAGGTTCCTTTAGATCCTTCTTATTTTAAAATATGGAAGTAAGATACTAGAACACTCTGAGTGTATGCTAAGTTGATTTCAGGAGATCATTGAGTTTCAAGAGGAGTATTATTTTTGGGAGTAGTCTTAAACTCTTGTTTGAGTGATAGCGTATTCATAATAATTGTTGTTTTTAATAAGATGTTTCTTACAATGAGTCACAAAGGATTGCGTATATCAATTATCAAAGGACTTAAGTGACCCTAATAATGGAAGAAATATACTTTCAGAAAAAAAAATCGTGAGCTTAATAAAGGAGAAAAAGGGAAGAAACTAGTCAATCAAGGTAATTGATTTCGGAAAGAGTAGTCGTATTTTTGTCTTATGGATTTAAGCATTGAGTATATCTTATGTGAAGGAGTTAATTTTATTAAAATGAAGATTATACGAATTTCAGGCAAGATTGTTTATTTATTGTCTCTAGTCCTATAGTTGACTACTGTCTATTTTGAGGGAATATTGATTATGTTACTTTAAAGAAAATTCAAAAATGAATTTCGAGGAGTTCTAACTTTAAGGATCTAAGTAAGGAAAACTATTTTCTTCAAATATATGTTGTGTTAGTATACTAAAAAGTTTTGATTATGATTGATGAGTTGAATTGATTTGATTTGTAATATCGTATGATCAAGGGTTATTTTGTATATATTCATTGTGAGTTTTCATGAGTTTTGTGAAGCTTTTTGAGGAGAAAGCAAATCTTTTTTAAGAAAAAAGTAAAGGCCTGTTTGATTATGTCATTTTCGAGTAAAGCTCACGAAAGGTCTTATAAAATTCTTTTGTTCTCACTATAGTATAGCATTTACCTCACATCTTTTCCTGCAACAGTTGTCTCTAGTATTGATATTAGTTCTTTATTTATTTTGAGAAAATTTCCTACTCAAATTTTACAAACTTTTCAGTTTCTCATAAACTATACTCTTTTGGACTTATTCAAAAAATTTCTTTTATTATGTTAATTTATTATTGAAGGCAAATGCTTCTATTATTAATACCTTGTAAAAGAGGTTAATTTTCAAAGCTCAAAAGATATTTTCGAAAGTATTATCTATCTAGTAATTTTGTTATTTCATTTCCAGCTACGATTCTTATATTGTTCATATTGCAAAGTTGGTAAATAATATTAAGTCAAATTTTAAGTCTTAGCGAGTTACGGGGGTGTAACTCCTTTTTAAGGGTGGTAGAATGCTATAGTGTTTCATGCGTTTGACTTTAGAACAATATATTTGACCTAATTTTTACTTGTGTCATGAGTTATTAAGTGATTCAGCTTACTTTTATAGGAAGTTTATGGTATATGTGAATTACTTACTTTATTTCTTAATTTCTTGATTCAAGTTTCTTGTTTTAAGGGGGGTAGTCTATAATACTCTGTTTTTTTTAGTAAGTTAATAATTATATTTTTAGAAAGGTTTTAGTTATTAGAAAGACTATTATTTATTAAAAAAAAACTTGTTATTTATTTGAAAGGCTTTTAAAAGAGGCTTTTCTAGAAAGATTTTGAATATTTAAAATAAAGTTTAGCCCAAATCAGAGTTGGGCCTCAGTTTACTAACTTTTATAACCAAGTTTTTGGTTTAAAACAAAAATAAAACATTTAAAAGATATTTACAAAGTTTTAACAAAAAAAAAAGTTTGTGGCTGCTAAGAATTCACCCATGGTAGTGATGAGTTAAGTTTTTATCAACTTTTATATCTTCTTCTTTTATTTATCTTCTTAGTTCCTTTAACCTTTTAGAATTATGTTTTGTGGGATAATTTATATCTTTCCCTAATTTTAGTTGAATGATCGTAAAAATTAGTTAGATCTAGCTAGATTAGTTTATCTTTTCCCTTGAAACCATCTTTTAGTTTTCTAGTCTTCATACGACTTTACCTATCAAACTAGTATAAATAGGGGTCTCCACCACTCATATTCTTCACACCAAATTTGAGAAATACATCTCTTTTCTCAAGTTTAACTCTCTTCCTCTTTTAGCCTACCCTTTCTCTTTCTCCATTAGTAGTCTTTTAATTTAAAGGTGTGTGTATATGTAGATCTTTAATAATTATTTTATAAGTGTAGTATCATGTTTTTAGGAAAATATTTTTGGATTGAATATTATGAACTTCATGTGTTTTGTATGAACATGTTTAAATGTTTACGAATTTTATTTATGAACTTTGAATCATGTCTTTAGTCTAATATTATTACAAAGTTTGATCTTTGAATCTATATTCAAATATTTTAGAAGGAGTTTGATCTTTAAATTCATGTTTAAATGTTTAAAAAGGAGTGTTTTTGAACTATTTTCCAAAGTTACCTCTTGAGCGAGTTATTTTTTTATGCCTTTATATGGCTAAGTTATAAGAATTATTAATCTTGTTAAAGGAGGTTTATTTCTAAGGCATTTTTATTAGAAATATGATCTTTTATGATCACAATTATAAATAGGCCACGACTTGTTATTTATTAGCAAGAACGGTAGGTATTATTTATTTACGAAGACAACGAATTATTATTTATTAGCAAGAACGGTATCCATTATATTATTTACCCATGTACTTCGTGTAGTAAGTCATGTGGACAAGGTAGTGATCCCTCGTCATAGACTCATTAAGGTATGCTAAACTTAGGGGGTGTACACACTTTAGGAAAGGTACCTAGGCAAGGAAAAGGATTTTTATTGATGTTATATATACTTTGAATTATATAAGTTTTACAAGTATCCAAAGAAGGTTTTTAAAATTAAATATTTCGAATATTTAATAAAATTTTAATATTTCGCATATACATGTACTCAGTATTTTTTACTGACACGCTTTTATATTTGTTTTATTTTATTTTATGGCTTTGTCCATTTGATGACCCTATTTCGGCGAGCAGAGTTTACAGGTTGATATGCTGCATACTTCAAATGGGGCAGCTAGTGAGGAATCATAATTAGCTTAGAAGTTGTTATTTTATTTTCTTTATTTCCATTGTCATAGTTGAAGAATAAAGTTTATGTCAATAAAGAGTTAGTTATTTCAGTTATTCCGCTGCATTAGTTTAAAGTTCAGTTAGTAGTTAGTATTAAAGCCTTTAACGTTATCACGTGACGATAATACTCTCAAGTTGCTCAAGAGTTTTATACTAAAATCTATTTTCTAAAAGAGAGAAACTTGTAAGTGTTACACTCGTAATTTGCAATAATAAGCATGTGAGGTGATGAAAGCAATAATCATGAGGCATGCATGGGTAGAATGATTATATATACAAAAATATAAGAAATAGGAAATAGAGAAAAAGAGATTGGAATATATACGAGGAACGAATCCTTTAAAGAATTATGTCATGAATAAAAAGTTAGTAATTTCAAAGATTTAAATAGGAATGAATAAAGAAATGGACCCTCAAGAATATACCTTAGTCGCCTTGGTCTTACGAACAACCTTGTAAAGAGCCATCCTTGGAGCTTGAAATATGAAATCAATGGAGTTTGAGTGTATGAAGTCTTTTAATTGTTTGACAGTGTTTGCTTAGAGTATGTGAGAGAAATATCAATGTGAAAGCGTATCAAAATTGTATAGAAAATAAATCTTTTTATTGGAAAATGATTCCGAAAATCGCGTGCTAGAGATAAAAACAGTGGTGCGCTTGTCGCACGAAGCGTGCACTCCACGCACCACCGTGTGCTTTGCGCGCTCCTCCTATGCATGGCGCAAGCTTCCTGCGACAGCACATGTGCTTTTGCGTTTCTGTGTTTCGCTGACTGTCTCGATGATGCGCTTGACACATCCGACTATGTGTCGCGTAATCGCATATCTAACCATATTTTATTTGTTATTCGAAATTAAAATATTCTTTTTGTCTTGCATTAAATAATATCTTATGGATTCAAAAATCTGTCACCTTAAGGAATAAAATTTTGATCTTAAAAAAATAATTAATTATCAAGAATAATTAATATTTCATCAAAATACAATTAATTATCAGTAATAATTAATTGGACTTTTAAAATTGAACTTGGAATTAATATATAGACTTTGAGTTCTTAAAAACAGTTTTAGACTTTCGCTCTTTGGATTGCTCCCATTCAGATCAGACCGATTTGGACGATGATATTTATCATCATTGAGTATTCAAATGGGGAGACAGATTTATGTGTCTACAATTTGCCTTTGATTTATGTCATTCATTCTACAATTGTTAGTTTAAGACTTTAAGTTATTGAATTTTCTAATTTAATTTAGACCTTACTCCTTAATTCTATTCATTCCTAGAACCTAAAAATAGGCTTTGCTCATTGTAATTAACAAGTTAATTGAGGCTTGATCCTTCTTCCTAGAAGAATTCGACCCTTTGCTTGCCTTAGACTGGATACTTTAGGCTTTATTTAACATGTTACAACGTGCCTGTCAATAAGCAACTTATAAAAAGAAATAAAGTGACTTGGATCAATCTTTTTTATTGCCGATAATGTGAGGCTAATCAAATATTGATTAATACGTAACGATTGAACACTACATAAATTAAAAGGACTCTTCTACTCGGAAACATATGGTTCCTGCTAGATTTAGGGAAAACTGCTCAACTGGAGTGATTACCATTGATCAATATTTATAGTGATCCATCCTAGGATAGTCCTATTATGATTAGGAAACCTATCCAGAGTATAATTCTAGGAACAAAATATATCCTAACTATATTTATATTCTATCACACCCCCACAGTCGGAGCGGGAGGAGGGCGAACACTGAGATATTTATATTCTATCACACCCAACGCAACCTTTTACCGAACAAAATGAATACCATCACAACATGTTTGGTGCGTTGGTGTTGTACTGGGTTGCGAGATAAATAAATAGCACTGACATTATCACAATAAACAATAGCAGCCTGTTGGAGAGGCTGACGCTTAGACTGCCAAGAAATCAGGTTATCACCGAGAAAACAACAATAACCAGAAGTAGAACGACGAGTGTCAGGTTACTAGCCCCAATCAGCATCAGTATAAGTGATCAAACGCAACTGAGTAGTAGGAAATAAATGTAAGCCATGATCAATGGTACCCTGAATATAACGTCGGATGCGCTTCAATGCACTATAATGAGTCTCCCAGGGATCATGCAAAAAAAGGCATACCTGCTGGACATCATAAGCAATATCAGGACGAGTAAAAGTGAGGTACTGCAGAGCACCTGCTAAACTATGATAATGAGTCAGATATGACACAGGAGGACCCGAATCTGCACTAAGCTTAGAGTTAGTGTCAACAGGAGTCGTTGCAGGCTCACATGTCCCCATACTTATGCGCTCCAGTATTTCTTGTGCATACTTTTTCTGAGAAAGAAGCATGTAGGAAGGTGTATGAGTAACTGAAATACCCAAAAAATAACTGAGTGGCCCCAAATCAGACATAGGAAATTCAGATTTCAAGTGAGCAATGATACGGTCCTGCAAAGCATCAGAAGATGTGCATAAAATAATATCATCAACCTATACAAGAAGATATGCCATATCGTTACCCTGACGAAAAGTGAATAAAGAGTTGTCACTCTGAGCAACAACAAATCCTATCTGAAGAAGAAAATGCGCAAAGCGTTGATACCAAGCCCGGGGAGCTTGTTTGAGGCCATAGAGAGCCTTACGAAGGCGACAAACATAATGAGGAAATCTCTTATCAACAAAAGTCACCATGTAAAAAAGCATTTTTCATATCAAGCTGATGAATAGACCAGTTTCAAGCCATAGCTAATCCCAACACTGTACGAATAGTAGCAGGATGAACAACTGGACTAAAAGTTTCCTCACAATCCACACCAACCTCCTGAGACCTGCCATCACAAACAAGACGAGCTTTGTGCCTTTGAAGGTCACATGTATCATTTTCTTTGTGAGTATAAACCCACAAGCAATTTACAATATTCACCCCCACGGGCCTCAGTACGAGTTCCCATGTCCCTTTATTAATTAAAGCACTATATTCATCATGCATGGCCACATTTCAGTTAGGATCAGTCAAAGAAATTTTATGGGACTTAGGGATTGGTGACCGATAAATAAGAGAATTAGAGGGAAGAATGGTCAAACCACACTTTGTATTTGGTTTAGTAATGCCAGCTTTGGAGCGGGTTTGCATTGGATGAGGGGAGGGAGGGAGTGGGCAGGTGGGCCGAAGAGGGGGTAGCCCACAAAGAGGAGGAGGACTGTACTGGGAGAGGCTGTGTGTTTGGGCCTGGGTCCAGATGGGGAGGGAAGGGGGTAGTAGAGAGTGGGTTGGAGCGTGTGACAGCACGGGGAGGAGAAAGGTTGAAGCACTGGGCAACACGCTGGGAATTTGGGCCTGGGTTTGGGCCAGGAGGACGCTGCACAATTTCAGTGGGTGGAGCAGTATGAGTAAGCGTGTGGGCCTGCACAGGTGGAGGCCGAAGGCTATTTGTGGTGCATGGGCCTGGAGCCAGAAGCTGCTGGACAAGTGGAGTAAAGAAAGGGTGTGGGCCATCAGAATCTAAAAATGAGTAAGCTGATGGGCCAAAGGCTCCTAAATTAGCAAAAGGAAAGGTATTTTCGTCAAATGTAACATGGCGCGAAATAATGATTTTATCTGTTGCAAGATTAAGACATCTATATCCCCGATGATTAGAAGGATACCCAAGAAAAACACATGGATTCGACCGAGGATCTAATTTGTAGGGACTGGTGGCTGTAAGATTGGGAAAACAAAGACACCCAAAGACCCTAATATGAGCATAGGAAGGGGTGATGCGAAACAAGATTTCGGCCGGAGTTATATTATGGAGCGCCTTAGTAGGTAAGAGATTGATAAGATAGGTAGCCGTTTCAAGAGATTCTACCCAATATTGTGGAGGAACGGAGGCATGACATAAAAGAGTACGGGACATATTATTCAAGGTTTTAATCATCCGTTCAGCTTTACCATTTTGAGAGGAGGTGTGTGGACATGAGAAACGGAAAATAATACCATGCTTAACATAAAATAATTTAAATGGTGTGTTATCAAATTCCCGCCCATTATCACATTAAAAAGATTTAATATTGCGTTCAAATTGGGTTTGAACATATTGGCGAAAAGTGATGAAAAACTGATAAACTTCATATTTAAATTTAAGAGGGATAGTCCACACAAAATGGGTAAAATCATCCAATAATACTAAATAATAGTTATGACCTTGGGAACTACGAATTGGAGAGGTTCATAAATCAGCATGAATGATATCAAAAGCAAAAGTAGTGGTACTATTAGAACTTTGAAACGGCAAATGAAGATGTTTTCCTACTTGACAAGAATTGCAAAAGTCGGAGAGATGCTCCTTCTTACAGTGTATTAAATTTCGAGACCTAAGAAAGCTTAAAACTTGAGATCCTGAATGTCCTAGACGACTATGCCAGGTTGTTGATGAAGAAGCCGTGAGGGAGGTAACAAGACAAGTGGCTGGTGAATTGGTGGTGACTGGATAAAGCTCCCCTAAACTATTGCATCATGCTATTATACTCCCCGTGCGAAGGTCCTTCACAGAAAAACCATAAGGATCATATTCTATGGAGGCATTATTATCAGTGGTAAATTTGCGGACAAATATTAAATTTTTGATAATTTATGGAGCAAGTAAGACATCATGGAGGGCTAAAGGATTTTTTGTGGAGGGGGAGGGTGGAATGACCAAAACTTGTAACTGGAATGCGATTACCATTACCAACTGAAATATGATGATTTGTGCTTAAATTAAATAAGGGCATAAGAGTACCTGAAGAATTGGTCATATGTGCAGTAGCACCGGAATCCATGTACCATGCATTATCAACCGGCAAGGTCATTGTAGCAAACGAGTTGGCCAACTCAGTAGGGGTCATAGGGGGCCCAAACGAATTTGGGTCATTATAAAATTGTGGTTGGCCTGGATAAGGAACATAAGCAGTCGGGTGGGCCTGTGTAGGAGCACACATGGTAGAAGGAGGCCCAAACTAGGCTAGAGGAGTAGTGTTATAAGACACGCCAGTTTGGGGATATGGAGATGGGCTTGGACCCCATTGTTGTGACCTGGATGATGAAGGAGTCCATGGAGAGCGGACTGCTTGACTAGGCCAAATTGGTTGGGGAAAAGTATGCGGCTGAGGAGTGCTAGGCTGCTGCTGTTGGTTCTGGGTCCCACGGCCACGACCTCTGCCACGGCAAGGCCTGCGGCCCCTGCCGCGGCCGCGACCACCACCACCACTACGCTGACTGGAAGACTGAGACGAGGGTTATGGGGGTGTAGCGGAGGGTGGATTTGATGCCGATGATTGTTGGACAACAAAACTCGAACTGTGGGCACTGGAATCTTGCGAACGACGTGTCTCTTCAAGCAATAGGCGAGAGCGGGCCGACTCAAACGAAGGCAAAGGTTCAGTTTGTTGTATCATGGTGGCGACAACATCAAAATCCGTATTAATGAGTCCCGAAGTAAGGCGAAGAACCAATTTTTGCTCAGATATTGGATGATCAACATTAGCTAATTGGTCTTTTAAATTCTTCAATTGACGACAATAAGAAGAGACATCGGAAAAATTAGACAGGTGAAGATTATTAAATTGATTTTCAAAATATACAGCCCGGGTATGTTTATTATCTTGAAAAATTTCCTTCAATTTGTCCTAAAGTTGTTGTGCCGAATCCCCACGACACAAAACAGTTTGGAGTAGATCAGAAGAAATCGTACCGTAAATCCATTGTCGCACAACTGAATCGAGACGCTTCCACAAGTCTTCAGAGAGATCAATCCGACGTGGTTTCTTTGGATCAATATGGTCTAAAACGTTAAAAGCGTGAGCATGGCACTCAAACAATTCGACCCAATGTGAATACTATATTTTTTCACGATCAAGAACCAAGGGAACGAAGTTCTTGATGTTAGTAACCGAAAGAGCCGGATGGTATTCATAGAGGGAGTAGGAGACGGTTGAGCACTAGGCTCCTTCGTCATATTCACACGTGGTTGTGTATAAGTGTAAGAAGCTGGTGCAAGTCTTCAAATAATGTCAACTAAATTAACATAAAACTGGAAGAAGGCAGACGTTTGAAACGTGGCCAAAAGAGAAAAAAAAAACAAGGGAGTTGACTCAAACAATACGAAAATTCTAAGGTGATCATATTGAAAATATGATCGCTGAAAATGTGGGGTCAGAATGAATATGAACCACACATTCAACATGGCCCACTTGTATTTTCTTTTCCTCAAAAACATTTATACTATTTATGAAAATACCTTAAATTCATTTATGAAAATCCCAAAAAATACCAAAAATAATAAAAAAAAATACCAAAAAAAATTTCAAAAAAAAAAAATTCCGAAAAATTATTTTGCTGGATTTTTTTTTTTAAAACTTATGGGGAATTTTCTCTCTCTTCTTCCTTCGACTTCCTGCGGTTCCTCTTTGACAATTGTGAATTCTCCTATGCCCCATGGAAAGAATCTCTTAGCTTTGTGCCGGCGTCGATGAATGATGCTAGGCCGGCGACGATGACTGATACTCGACCGGCGACGAATGACTGATATTCGTGGAAGTAGATTTCTCTACGTCGTTTTGTAGTCTGCCATTTCCTTCCCGTATCCCTATATGCCCGAAATCAAACCCTTGCGCCGGCAACGCTGACCTCCACCTCGACTAGGATTTTTCCACCAGAAATTTTAGATTGTAGCTCGAGATATGTTATCGGCGACAAACTGACATGAGATTTCTCCTACAGAATAAGAAAGAAAAAAATCAGGACATGACCCCAAACTTTATGTCCTGCCAAATATTTTAGGTGAAAACCCAACCTTTAGCACTTGGTCGATTTCTAGGACATACCCAGAATTTTTGTAATTAGGGCATGCCCCAACCTTCATGCCATGCCATTCACGACCCAAATATTTTGCGTTGGTCGATTTACTCGATTTTCTAGGATAGCCATTTAGGAAACGACCCAGCTTTAGCCATTTAAGACACGACCCAGCTTTAGCCATTTAGGACACTGATCTAGGCCACGTCCTAAGCATGTCAGGCTTAGGACATGATGAAACACAAGATTGCTCGAAACACCCAACCAATGTATTAGACCCCCCTCCCCTACCTCGCCCGTGTACCTATGATCACCTTTCTTACTCTTGTCGTAGCCTTTCATTAGACTTCCTAAGCCGTGAAGAAACCAATTACCCTCTCGCACCAATACTGAGGATGCGGATACACTTGCCTCAGAACATAGCAGTCTCTCGAACTAATATCGTACTCCCCTCCCCTACCTCGCCCGTGTACCTATGATCACCTTTCTTACTCTTGTCGTAGCCTTTAATTAGACATTCTACACAACACTATGGGTCTTGCGTCTCGGTATGGATGAAACCCCCGGAACATAGTGGCTCACCATGGGATAATAAGCCGATAGGGTACGAGGGATGAAGTTATTGTATTTCTTGGAATGATTTATTCGGAGAGAAAAATTGAGACAAACAATTGAGATAAACGATCAATTAGCCCTCCGACGCTCTGTATGGGCATATTTTGTTGGATGATGAAACCCTCTAACCACTACTTTGAATTACTAGCAAATTTAATAAGGCTATCATGTGTAAAATGGGGTCATTTACTAGCGTTTTATACTACCTTTGTATTTATTTAGTTGCACCATTTGCTTTTTCACATTTGTCGAGACACTTCTTTAAACGTTAATATGCAAGTAAAAATTTTAAAAAATTGATATTTGGAATGTTCGCATTGAGACGAATCTAACAAGACCCCACTTGACTATGTTTTTTCTTATATAATGGTGCGAGATAACTTAATAAAATTGGTTGATGAATAGTGCCAAAAAGCAAATGGTGCAACTTACTTAAAAAATACGGAGGTAGTATTTAATAAACACTAATCTTTATTTCGTAGTAGAAATTAGAAAGCGTGTTTTAGCTACCCTACATTCTAAGTTAAACATTTATCCTGTGTCAAAACTGTTTTCCTATCAGCAAATGTAAACATACGCGTATCTTATTTTTGTCTTTCTTTTGCGCACCATAATACATAAACAACTGGGGACAAACATTTATCGTGCTGATACCCCCGTCTCCGTGGTCACTAGCCCTGATATGAAAATCACTTGCATCAATGCGGCACGGGATCGAATCCTTTCAAAGGCGAGCATGGCCTTTTTTTTAATTTTGTTCTGGACAGCGTAAGATTTTATTAGATCATTATATCATTTTTTTTATTATCTATTTTTGCCCATTTCTACGTTATTTAGAATTATTATTAACCACATAAAATGATATCTTTGATACAAATATGACAGATTTCTCTTTAAACGTTTTGATCCATGACAAACGTGTTAGTACACAAAAGTCAATAAAAGATGTTTGATCCATGACAGACGCTTTTAGGGCACGTTTGGGCCAAGGCCCATATGCCTTCTTAAACGTTTGTTCCGTGGTGCAAACGTCTACCTAAAGACGTTTATACCATTGAATTATTATTTTGAATTATTATTAACCACATATTGTTACTAATGATATTATGATCCCAAACATGTCGTAGCCTTTCATTAGACATCCTAAGCCTTGAAGAAACCAATTACCCCCTCGCACCATCACCGAGGTTGCAGATACACTTGCATCAGAACATAGCAGTCTCTCGAACCAACATCGTACTACTATATATATATATATATGTATATTCTTAATGCGGCGTCAATTTGTTGATAACATTGAAAAGTTTTATGTATATATTTAGTAGCATTGATGATATATATATAGTGGGGATACCATTCTAGCTTCTATGTGTATATGAACCTGGGTGGCTTGCCCGGGATGGGACAACTTGGGGGAGAGGTAGCCACAACAATTAACCACTAATACCGTGTCGCCATCGGTGTTCCCTCCCATGAACAACGCCCATTGCTGAGGACACTTATCTAGGCCATGTGTAATAGCCCATATTTTTAAGCATGTTTTAAATAAAGTAATTATGTTTATTAGTTTAACTAAGCTTTAATACCAATGAAAAATTTACTTGAAAAACTTGATTTAACTACATTTATGTTAGTGTGGGTTTTAGTAAAATAAGGTATTGACTAAATGATTTTAAGCTTTAAAAAGAAGAATAAAAAAAAACATTAATCTTTCTCTCTCTTTTGATCTCGTGGCTGATAAGTGGCCTTTAAGGCCGCTTTTATGGCCTCTTTCCACCCTAATTAAGCCCTTGTTTAGTCCATTTTTATGCTTATTTAGTTTAGCTATGTTCAATGTTAGTGATTCTACTAGTTTCATGCATTTCGAGTCTTTTTGGGAGTTATAGGTTGTTTTCTCTTCATGTGAAGAATGAATGTTGTGAACACCCTGTGCTATGACTTGCTCTTAACTTCTTTTAGGTTCCGTAGCGGCCTAATCAAGGTTGTCGAAGCTTGGAATTGGAAAAGGGAACCTTTGGATGAAGAGAGGGAGTTTCAAATTGCAAAGAAGAGTAGAAGCAGAGCCAAAGCTCGCGCTCCAACCTCATGGAGCGGGAGCTCCAAAATCCCTTGCATACGAGAAGATTTGCCGAGAAGCCAAAGCTCGCGCTCCAACCTCATGGAGCGGGAGCTCCAAAATCCCTTGCATACGAGAAGGTTTGCCGAGAAATCAAAGCTGGCGCTCCAACCTCGTGGAGCGGGAGCTTCGATCCGCGGCAGAACTCACGCTAGGCTCGAGCCGGCGCTCCAACTTCGTGGAGCGGGAGCTTCGATCCGCGGCAGAACTCACATTTGGCTCAGAGCTGGCGCTCCAACCTCGTGGAGCGGGAGCTTCGACCTGCTGTTGAAATCTCTCTCATTAAGTTCAGAGCTCGCGCTCCACGTATGGAGCGGGAGCTCTGAATGGTCAGCTCCCGATTTTTTTTCGCTGTTTGCCCTTACTCTAAGCTGTATTTGTGAGGGGTATAAATACCCTCTCTTAAGACACTTTAGGGCAAGCTATTAATTCCAGAAAAAGAGGATTCAAAGGAGAGCACACTATTCTAGGTTAATTAGAGAGAGAAAAACACATTCTTCGGAGAGAGAAAGTTGTAACTCAACATTTGTTCTTCATTTTATTCAATCAAAGCATCAATCTTTTGGTAATTTCTAGTCCCTAATCCTTATTTCCTAGCTTATTTTTGGTTATTTGTTTAGTTTTATGCTTGTTTAAATTAGTTTATACTTGCCTTGACTAGTCTTAGTAGTTTATTGCTCAAAGGTTCAATCTTTCTCGTTTTCACTAATCATGCTTAGTAGTTTTAGTATGTTTGCTCCTTTTATTGTTGTTTTTACTAGTCTTACTATGTTCTCCTCCTTCCTAGGCTAGATTTCTAGCTAGGGAAGGGGGATAATGGGACTTTGTGATGATTTTGAATGATATTTGGTTGGCTTTGGTGATTGTTCTTTTGATGCTCGAATCAAGGTATTTTATTGTTAAAGCATGAAACTTGATCACCTTTATGTTAAATCTTGTGCTAATGTTGGGTTATGTGAGAGCAAGCTTGATATTAGTGATGACTTGATGATGGGTAGACCACGACCTCAAAGGCGGGGTTGGGTAGGCGGTGTTGAGGGGTGTGCGAGAGTGACCCCTTGATGTTGGACCAAGACCCTCAATAAATTTGATCCATCGCCCACCAAATGTTGTCGAAATCGTTGTTGTGAGTTCCATGATTCCCCCTCTCCCTAGTGTTTGTCTTATTGATTAATCACTCTTATTTTATCTTCCTTAGGTAGTCTAGTTGATAACTCAAACCCCTTTTCTTTTACTCCCGTCAATTGATTGCATCTCGAACTAAGTGTAAAACTCCTTGCTTCTCCGTGGATACGACCCCTTACTACGCTATACTACCTTATTAGGCTAGTTAGTTAGACTAGGGAGATTTTATTCTTGATCCGGAACCATAGGAAGTAACGACACCTAGGGGACCGACCAGTGGCTTTATATGGGATGCCACCTTATTGGTTTGGTGTCCAAATTTCATATCATCACAAGAAAATAAATGGAACCCAAGCCCCAAACCATTTCTCTCTCTCACTCATCGTCCTCCTCCTTCCTCTAATGGCGTCCCTTTTTGCTGTCGCCTCCGCCGGCGACCTTGTCGCGCTCTGGTGTTGTCATGTCGGGTCTGGAGCGTTGCTGACTGCTTCCTTCTGTTCCATTGCTCCCCTGTTTTCTCTATCCTCGTGGTTGTTGATGCAGCATTGCTGCCGTTGGTTGTGCGATGGTGCTGGTGGTTTTGTCACCACCGAGCTGTGATGGTTCTGCTGTAAATTTCCTCTCCTCCTTGTTGTTGTTGTCGTGGTCTGCTGTGCTGTTGTCGGTGCTCTGGCGCCGTCGCTGTTGCTTTGCGATGGTGTTGATGTTGGTGTTCTCTTGTACTTCTTCCTTTCCACTTCTCTTGTGTGTTAGTGAAGGTATAAAGTTCAAATCTTCATCTTATTTTCCTTAAGTTGATAAGCATAAATTCAGATTTCCATTGGTTTAAGAATCAAATTATTGAATTGAAATAGTTAGTTTGATATTGAGAATAAAGATTGAAACTTTGTTTAAACAATTGATTGAAATTTGTTTTGGAGTTGAAAATCTTAGTAAGCATGCAAATTAGATTTTAAAAGTTATGTTCCTTATAATTCAAATCCAGTTCGTAAATTCTCGTATGCAACTCAATGTGGTAATTTCGAAAATTAGAGTAATTAGAGTTAGTGATGGTTGATGTCAGTTAGATTAGAGAGGTATGGAGAATTATTGTATAATTGAGGAACTTCTTGTTAATTATAAGGTACAAGTTAACTAGTATATGTCTAAAAGAATAGGAATTGAATGAGACATTTGAATGAGTTTATATTATAAGAGTGAGTTAGATTAGTTTTCAGGTATAAAGTTTGTAGAATGTTTATGATTCTTATTTGCTATTGGTTATGTGATTATGGATTTGGATTTGTGGAGCTCAAGTTATGTTGGAGGTTAGGAATTCTTGGAGATTAACTATGGAACAGAGGTGATGTGCGGGATCGACTAAGGTACACATTGTCCTCCCACCTTGTGAACTCAATTATGTTTCTATAATTGTAAGCCGTATGAATCTCATAAGTTGTCAAATATAAATTAGTTTTCAGACTTGAATTCGTTGTGGTTTTAAGAACCTAAATTCAATGTTGTTTAAAAATATGATTCCCATATCCATGTTTGTTTGACTTCTTGAGTATATGATTTCACGCCAAAATCAAGTGTTTCGGTTATATAAGGATCAACATTGACTTCCCAACTGTGGTTTGAGACATGTCTATAAGTTTGACTATGAAATAAAAAGTTTTATTCGAATGTTTTGAAATAATCAACTTATGTTATATTAGGTCAATCTTTTCTTCAAATTCAAGTATATTTCAGTCTATAAGACTTAGTAGTATGAGTTATTGAGTGACTTGAGTTTTAAGTTATTATATAAAAGTTAGGGGTGTCCAATTGTGCACATTTAAGGAAGTGTTCTCGATATACTTCCTCCGTTCCAAAATAAGTGAAACACTTCTCTCATTTATGTGAGAGCTTTTTGACACAAGTGTTTCACTTATTTTGGAACGGAGGAAGTATATATATTCCTCAATGTTATTATAAGTGTGGGTTTTGAATTGAGTGATCTCGTACAACTATGCTATAGATGATCAGCTAAATTTTGTGGAATCCGATATAAGTCTCTAATGAGATACGATCTAATACGGTTTCAAGTTTATGGAGTTTTAATGTTATAGTTTACTTTCAGTTAATGAGATTTCAAGAATATTGTTTGGTTGAGAGGTCTCTGAAGTAAAGAGTTGTATAGAGATTTTGGAAAATGCAATTATGAACTGTATGGAGGAGGATCATTAGAAGTAGTATTGTACAGTAAGTCGTATCGTGATTGTGTATTATTAAAGGGTGAATTATACCATTTAGAGTTTTTGAGTATGTTGTTATTATTAGGATAATTATGATAAACTCGAAGGAGTAATTTAGTAAGTCTGATATGATTGGCGAGCTATACTTTTGAATGATTGAGAACGTTATGGGACATGGCTGTATCTCCACTAAAATTTGTATTTTTAAGCGTTTAGGGGATACGAAGAGTCTATTATACCCCAAGTTATTGGGAATTCGAGTAAATTGTGATTGACAAAAAGGTTATTGAGATGTAAGCTTCAAATTTGATATGCTTGGACTATATTTTCTTTAAAGTCCGTATTTGAAAGGGATTTAGCCAAAGAATTTTATAAAAGGCTGATTTATACCAAGTTACTAGAAACTCGATTATATTATGCAACCAATTTATTTGGGTATATTAAATACCCGAAAGTGATTATGTTATGAGAATTTGAGACTTATGAATCTGAGTTTTCGAAAATATGAAATTATGATATTATGCATTTTGATTCCGTTTTTGTGAGGGGAAGAAGCTGCTAAAGCAGTGACGAACAACATTCGTAGAGCGGGTATTGCTCATTATGTGTTAGAGCGGGTATTGCTCTGGAGCGGGAATTGCTCCGTTATGTGGGGTCATGACCTAAAAGTGTTGCAAGCAGTACACAATGGAAGAGGGAGACGTCCCTTGTAAAAGTTTAGAGTATTCGCCTGGAAGGCAACTCTATTCGTGTTCTCTTACCAGTATAATATGGTTTCTAAAACAAAATAGATATGTATTTGAATGTGTAATTGTTTTTGAGGAAAGTTCAACTTGTTCCGAAGTAATGTTTTTACTCACCAATTTTATTGAATTCATGTGAGAAATGTGGGAATGAATTACAAGGAAACTCGTACAGAATCCATGAATGGAATTAGCTATGTGCATGTAATTGGATTAGACGTTCTTTTTCTTGAAGTTCAGAAGTGGGAAATATTCTCATGTCATAGAATATGTCAGATAAAACTGATTTCGGGATATCGTGTTAGATTTTATGGTTTCTCTAATTGAAAGTATATACTACTTATTTTGTGAGATAGTCATTTTAGTATTTAAGACAAGTAACATTGGAAAGTGTCTATCCGTAATTGTTATATTATTTGTTCATTACGATTTCTCTATGGCCTGATTTCTAATATTTTGTAAGATAAACTTAAATCTGTAAATACGTTTTAAGCCACCAAAAGATTTTCTGGTTGGACAGTGTGTACTCAGTTTTGCTGATTTTGTTCTTGGAACCTGTCCTGGTGGGGGCAGAGTTCATGTTAGTGATTTTTTTTGCAGGAAATGATGAAGTTGGTTCAATTGCGGTTAAAGGATCATAAGTGTTTTGAAAGAAAAATTTCGTTTGAGCTATGATGATTATTATATAGTTTAAATAAAGGAGAAAATTCTGCTAGTCTCTTATTGTATGATTTCAGTTATTCGGTTTGATCATTTCATGTAATTGTATTTAAATTTTGGTTTGTTGTTGTGGGCTCATGACCCATAAGTCCAAGATGGTATGAAAGGTTATGTTTCCGCTGCAAGATGATGTAATTTGAGGTTTAGTAAATGTAAATTAAAATTTGTGTATATTAAGTGTGATTAGCTAGCAGCTCGGTAGTGCGGGCTGTTACACCATGTCCTAAGCATGTCAGGCTTAGGACATGACCTAACACAAGATTGCTCGAAACACCCAACCGATGTATGATCACCTCTCTTACTCTTGTCGTAAACTTTCATTAGACATTCTAAGCCTTGAAGAAACAAATTACCCCCTCGCACCATCACCGAGGATGTAGATACACTTGCATCAGAACATAGCAGTCTCTCGAACCAACATCGTAATACTATATATATATATATATATATATATATATATATTCTTAATGCGGCGTCAATTTGTTGATAACATGGAAAAGTTCTATGTATATATGCAGTAGCATTGATATATATATATATATATATATATATATAAGATCATGTGAGAAAGGAAATTAGGTGAGAAATGAGAAAGAACCACTACCCTTAGATTAGATCCTATCAACGGCCAAGATTTGAAAACTAATATTAACTTTAAACTATCTTTTTTCATCCCTTTCATGCAAAACCTAATTTTCTCTCTCCTCTCTTCCAAAGTACGTCGTCTATACTCTATTCCCTCCCACCTCCTACTGCCGTCTCTCCTGTCATCTCCTTTTGTCCAGAAAATTCATGGAATCCATTACAGCATCGCATGAAGGTTAGTTTATTTTCAGAAATTTATATGCTTCTCTCTTTTCGAAATTTGTTTGGTTATTCTTTTTTTTGTTTTGCGAAATTTTGTTAAATTTCCATACTTGTTTGCGAATTTTTCTTTGCTTCTCCATAATCATGTTTCTTTCATAGTTGCTTGAGTACTGTACTCATAAATGATTGCTTGTAAGTTGGGCCTTTAAGCAGTAATGAAAATCAAAACCTAATTATGAAGAAAAAAAAACTAAATAGTATAACATCTAGATAATTTGATATTATCTTGTATGATGATATTATATGATGGGAGTTTGATTTCGATATTATAGGATGATATTATATTACTATTACCTGTAGAGTATGTCGTTATATACAATAGAGTCATGCATTCATAATTGAGAAACTAGATACTGTCAACATGTCCACAATTGTAATGGTTTTCATGACTTTGTTCTCTATGCTGTCAACATTGTAAATATTCCACTTGTTTCCATTTTGTTTGATAATCTTGGTTAAGAAATGATTTTGTCAAGAGTTATAAAAGGTACTTATTAGAGTTATAACAATATTTATTTAGAGTTGCAAAAAGTACTAATTAAAGTTAGTGCAATAATTTTTAAGAGTGATAGCAATTATTAATTAGAGTTATGATAACACTTGTTTAGAGTTGTAGGATATAGTAGTGAATAGGTACACCAATACTTTTTTAAAGTTATAAGAAATAATAATTAGAGTTATGACAACACTTATTCAGAGTGGTAGAAAGTAGTGTTTAAGAGTTATATCAATGCTTGTTAAGAGTTATAAGAAGTACTAATTACAATTATGGCAACACTTCTTTAGAGTTATACGAATGAGTAGTTAGAGTTATAATAAATACTAATTAGAGTACTAATTGTCCTTCTCGAAATCAACAAACATAAGGTAATTTGATTAAGTGACTACATTTTTATAAGTACTATTATAGATACTTGCTGTTTTTTTTTACATATTAATGGATTATTGTTATTATAAATAGAATAAAAAAAGAAGTGCAATGCTGCAAACTTTATAACTAAGAAAGTGAAATCATCCTTACTAATGTCTTTTATTCCTCTTGTTGCTGTTGCATGATGAAGGCGCTTGGTTGATTGATGTTGGCAAGACTGCTTGGTTGGAAATCATGGCATTGATGTTCTCCACTCTTCTTCCAGAAGTGAAAACCAAATTGAAAACTATACTTTATTACAATTCGGTGGCTGTGTGTTTGTTAGTATAGTTTTATTAGTTTTTGGAATTTTCTTCATATACAATATGAAGCAACTTTGAAGTGTTGAAAAACGTTTTTAGGAGTACAACAATGTGGGATGCTTCAACTACAAATTGGTTGCCCAATTGTAATTATATGTACTTGTTCAAAATATTTTATATGCATCTGTTGATATAACTCCAATTAAATAATTGTCATTGTTAGAAAATAATCATTGCATATACCATGATAAAAAGGGTTATAATAGGTAGAATAGATAGAATCAAAGATTTTAACTTTTGAATGATTTCGCTGTTATCTTCCAGGGAAGACGTAGCACAAAACACAAATTGTCTTTTTATATTCTTGTTAAAACACAATTTTACAATTTTATATATGTTTATTATAATAGGTAGTCATAAGTATGTCATTGCTTGTTAAGAGTTCTAATTAGAGTCATAGGAGTATTTGATTAGAGTTATATGAATTACTAATTAGAGTTATAGGATTATTTGACTAGTCATAAGAGTTGTTATTAGAGTTATAGGAGTATTTGATTAGAGTTATATAAATTACTAATTAGAGTTATAGGAGTATTTGACTGTAAGAGTCGTAATTAGAGATATAGGAGTATTTAATTAGAGCTATATGAATTACTAATTAGAGTTATAGGATTATTTGACTAGTCATAAGAGTTGTAATTAGAGTTATATGAGTATTTGATTCGAGTTATATAAATTACTAATTAGAGTTATATGAGTATTTGTCTATAAGAGTCGTAATTAGAGTTGTAGGAGTATTTGATTAGAGTTATATGAATTACTAATTACAGTTATATGAGTATTTGATTAGAGTTATAGGAGTATTTGACTATAAGAGTTGTAATTAGAGTTATGAGAATATTTGATTAGAGTTATATGAATTAATAATTAGAGTTATAGGAGTATTTGACTGTAAGAGTTCTAATTAGAGTTATAGGAGTATTTAATTAGAGTTATATGAATTACTAATTAGAGTTATAGGAGTATTTGATTAGAGTTATATGAATTACTAATTAGAGTTATAGGAGTATTTGACTATAAGAGTTGTAATTAGAGTTATAGGAATATTTGATTTGAGTTGTATGAATTACTAATTAGAGTTATAGGAATATTTGATTAGAGTTATAGGAATATTTAATTAGAGTTGTATGAATTACTAATTAGAGTTATAGGAATATTTGATTAGAGTTATAAGTATGGCATTATTTGTTATGTACGTTCTAATTAGAGTTATAGGAGTATTTGATTAGAGTTATACGATCTAGCCATAAGAGTTATACCAATAATTTTTTCGGAGTTATAGGTGGTAGTATTAAGAGTTATGAGAATTATGGGAAGTATTGATTAGAGTTATATTCACACTAGATTAGAGTTATAGGAACTTATAATTAACTATCAATCTCATTACTAGAATATAATTATTGCATACACTATGATAAATAAAATTGCAATTTCATTCTATCCCTATATATATAAAAAAAATGCTAGAAATTGTACTTTTGATTCTAATCAATCCCCCTACCCATATCCCTTTACAAAAGTGGAATATATGAAAATTATTTATCTGCAACTTCATGAATTATATGTTTATTCTTCGCCTTCAAACGAGCTGCTTCTTTTAGTTCATTATCTTGTTCCTTGTAATTCATCCACAACTTGTCTCGAATAGAGGCCTTTATATCATTGAACTCATGACCCTCTACCAGTGGATATCTCCTCAACCTTAGAATCACCCATGGGAAGCAACTCTAATGGCTTTTTTTTTTTCTGTTTCGGTACATGTGATGTACTATCCTTTTTAAGTAATTTGGCTCCTTTTTTTCAACAAAATCCATATTTTGACTTGCATTACGCTTACCCTTCACATTACCCACTTCGACAATGCTCATATCTACATACACACACATAAACTAATTACAAGCTCATACAAACACAATTGGAGATTCAAAACATAATATATCAGTTATACTAATACTCATGTAATCATGTTTGACACAGGTGCCTAAGTTAAGAGTAGCACAAAGATCAAACACAAATTGGATCACCATTGATCATCATGACATTAAGTAGCACCCACGTTTATACATCAATTTCCAATCTACACTCAATTAATACAGATACAAAAACAATTACTTAAAAGTCCCAGCACTAAGAAACAAAAGTATACATGAAAAAAGTCCAGGAAAAAGACAATTGAGAACCACTTGCTGTCAACATTGTAAATATTTCACTTGTTTCCATTATGCTAACACATGTTTAAGATTTTTTAGATATAGCAGCATAGTTGCATAGTTGCATGCTGCCATTAAATTCGCAGAAAAAAGTTCCAGTAGACTTCTCTTATTAAAGACACTTATCACCACTTTTCAATTACATAGTTCTTTTGTTCTTGGGTTTATAATATAAGAAATACCAAGAAGACAATTGAGAACTCTTACTGTCAACATCATAAATATTAGTAATTATCTCATGAGAACAGTAATAGTAATTTTGTTGCCAATGTGCGTGCTTGGTAAAGTGATTTTCTTTCCCGATAACAAAATTCTATCATCAGATCATAAATTAAGTGAAATCATTCAACTTTCTTTAGTTCAATTGTATGCATTAATTTAGGATATACAAGACCAATTCATGGTGTAAAAAAACAAAAACAAGACCAATTGACAATATTTATTTGGCGTTAAAACTGCAGTTCCCTGTTCTGCATCAATAACGTCAGAATTG